>JAZAVJ010000055.1:0-183826 GCA_037954315.1 Neonectria punicea | reverse complement strand
CATTCTTTTCCTGCTACCGACCTGATAATCATTCTCATGAGATGCTTTCCTGCTAGAGGGTACTAAACACAAGACTGCTACGGTACATACGCGCAATCTGGTGCAGCTTTGGGCTGACCGATGAAGACGCCTATACGACGCTTTACTATATACCTTCTTAAAGGACTGCCATCGATTTGGGGTGTTGTTTCTAGTCCCTTTCCGCCGCCAAAGTGCCTATATTAAAAAATAATTTTAGGACATCGGTCCCTATGGCCTTCCGTACCACCCTTGGCAACGCCATTCCGGGGCCCGTGTCCGATTGGCTCGTCACATACCTCTCTAAGAAGAACAAAGGCGTCTACGAGCCAGAGTTCCGCCTCCTACTTGCCGTTCCATCGCTTATTTTCGGTCTCATGGGCTTCTGGGGCTTCGGTTGGTCTCTCGTGGAGAAGCAGCACTACATGGTGCCTATCTTCTTTTACGGACTCGCCATCTTCGCCGGCGCTATCAACTCGCTCATCTCCAACACCTACCTCTTGGACTGTCACCGTGCGCAGGCCTAAGATGGCTACGCAGCCGTGACTATCACACGCGGTGTGCTCTCGTTTGCGATGACTTTTGCGGTAAATGACTGGATTGCCAAGGATGGCTATAAGACAGTCTTCTTCTGGATCGGCACATTGCATGGCATCGCTTGCATTATCGGAATATTCCTGTACTTCTACGGCAAGAAGGTAAGAACACTCTTTCAACCACATGGGCATTTCTGACTTATATAAATATCAGGTTCGACACTGGGTCTCGATGAACAAGTTCATACAAGGCAAGATCAACAAAAACAAATCGATTTGAAGTAAAACCATCAGATAGTACGGAAACGGTAAAACGACTACTTGGTCAATACACGATCTAAGAGTAATGTTTCATAATAAAGATCCCATGTGATAACTTGTCATGTATGTGGCCAACCCCCCCGGCATCTAACTTGGAGGGAAAGCGGCTTGGAAGCCTCTGCCTACCAGGGGAGGGCCGTTTTTAAACATCATATTTAGTGCATGTTGAATGGATATTAGCAACCTAATACCCTGTGCGGGCGAGAGGCATTATACTAGTAGATACTAAATGATATAGTATATATATTCTACGAAATGGGGAGAGGTATCCAGACGGGTTGCAACATCAGACTCAAGCTTTAACATTGATGAGAACTATCTACGAGGAAACGGTACTGTGTTTAAGCTATTGGGACTTTGTGTACTGGGCATAGTACCTTGCTGTATGTTCTACTGTGTATTGTTCACTGTGTTACTTCCATTTGTCTGTCTGATGATATTGACTAAGGCTAGGAAAAAATGATGAATACTCTACAAAATATCTTATCATCAGAATATGAATGCTATTGATATCCTTTTGAACAATATGTTACATATAGTAAAAATGCTGTTTCTTATTGAAAAGCGGTTGAATTGAAAATATGTTCTGTGAACACTGTGTGAACACTGTGTACACACATTAGCACCATGTCCTATGACCATGTTCAAAAACAGCCCTCCACTGGCAGGGTGATCACAGAAGATCTCAGAAGACCGCTTATAACTTGACCTCATTATCATGATCTATTTTCCCGTCGTTCATCACATCTCCATTCACGGAGCACGTGTCTGGCAATTGGTGGGGTCACGTGTTTGAACAGTAGCAAACAAAGAAACTACGATTATATAAAGATGTCCCAGTCCTTTCTTTGACAACTTCACCACAACCATTCGCCCTCCCTTTCTTGGTTTCGCCATGCCAGTCACTCGCGCACAATCACGCGCTGGCGCAAACAACCACCAGCCTCTAGCGCTCAATCGTCGCAGTTCACCAGTACCAGAAGATCAAGTCCAGAGCGGCAAGGTACGCAAGCGAGAAGGCCAAAGAACGGTACCCCAAAAGCGAACCGAGCCAACGCAGACCACCGTTCGCTCCTCTCCCCCGAACCCATCTCTCGAGCTACCGACGCGTGTTGCATCTTCGAAGAAGCGACAGCGTGAGGCCTCAGAGGCTTCTGAGCAGCCTGAGCATGGTGCTCTCAAGCGCGCGCGTCCTTCCGAGCGAACGCCCCAAGCGCGGGACGACGACGGGACCGACGATGCTGACGAGACCGACGATGCTGACGAGACCGGCGAGACCGGCAAGACCGACCAGACTGGCGAGACCGGCCAGACCGACCAGACCGGCCAGACCGACAAGACCGACGACATCGATGAAAGCAATCCCACTGCGTATTGGGCAAAAACGGGACTCTTGCCACCACTATACATGCAACAGCCCAACACGAAGCGCTTTCGTGCCAAATTGAAGCGTGGGTCTTCGGGCAAGAGCCGCAAGCAATCGCTGCCCCGTTCTACCATCTCTGAGACTCCCAGCGACGAAGTAGTCAGGGAATGGAAAAATGCACCGTATCGCGACCCACAGTACAAGAAACTGCTTAAGACAAAGGGCAGTTTCATGGATGAAGCCAAATTAGGCATCAGTGATGAAAGCAAAACCCTTTGCCGAACACTCCTCGAGAAGGAGCAGCAAACACCCAAAGACTCGTTGTTTCGCGACGATATATTCGAAGTCACCTGTCGGAAAGTCAAAGATAAGAACGAAGAAAGAGTCGCAAGGGATATCACCCCGTTGATCGTCCCGTCGGCGGAGACACTCGCCACCTATGGGGCTGAAGGACTTGATTGCTTGATTGAGAGCACCAACGAGGGATGGAGCAACTCTATCCCGTTTACTGCCTATCGACCACAGCCTCACTACTCAGTCGGATTTAGGCGTGATGCATTCTCAGAGTATCAGAAGGAAAATCTCTCGTCCTTCATCGGCGACTTCATTGCTGGCGATGAGTCCATCTTCATGGCCACAAACCAGATGTACTTCCCATTTCTCACTTGTGAGGTTCAGTGTGGTGCTGAGGATCTTGACATCGCAGACCGCCAGAACGCTCATAGTATGACGCTCGCTGTAAGAGCCATCGTTGAGCTCTTCCGTCTTGTCGGCCGCAAGGAGGAAGTTGACCGCCAGATACTGGCTTTCTCAATCTCTCATAACCATCGATCCGTACGGCTTTACGGCCATTACGCAGTGATTCAGGGCAGACGTCAAAGATACTACCGCCATCCGATTCGCGTCTTTAACTTCACTAAACTCGACGGCAAGGACAAGTGGGCGGCCTACTGTTTTACGAGAAACATCTATGACATTTGGATGCCAGGACACTTCAAGAAGATTTGCTCAGCCATCGATGACTTGACGGAGGACTTGGTTCTATCGCTTCCAAGCCAGTCAGTCGGTAGCTCTACACAGAAAACCGATCCTCGGTCCAGCATCGCCGTTTCGCAAGAACCACTCCAGATACTTCGGTTCTGAAGCCCCATGCGCCAAAGAAAGGGAAGGGAAGGCATGACTAGACGAGTGTGTGTTTTGTAGTTAGCTGCTCTTGCGACTGTCATCTTCGACAGTTAGTTGCGTGCTCCTACAATATCAATGATTTATTACCGAGTTAGCTGCAGAGTCGACCTCGAGCTTCCGCACCCAATCTTCCGTGAAAGAAACTACCCAAGACGAACACGGTTTCAGAAGCTGACAACCCGACCAGTAAAGATTGAAGTTCGCGAGCGTAGGCCTTCCCCCACTGCACACGCTTCCTATCCGTTTATCCCTTTAAGGGGACATTATGTGCACTAATAACTATGTCACGCATTGATTTCTTTGTCTTGCGCTTTACTCGTTTTAAAGTTCATTTACTAACTTTTGCCCCTGGCCTAAACCCACCCAACCTATCCGTTCTAACCTTTCCTCAACAAGCTTAGTGTGCTGTGACAATAACTGTATTTCATCCTTGGTCAAAACAATAAGCAGCATAGCTCTAACAGTTCTTACCTTTATAATGTCTCCTTCCGCGCCGTCTTTCGCCGACGACGTCGATCCCCGAGACGCCAAACCCGAAGCCGAAGCGGAGGCCATCATCACGCGGTAACGCTTCGGCGTCCGCAACAGCGACGCTCACCTGCAGCCCCGTCGACGCCAACTTTCTTCCCTGTTGCGCCGACAAGGCGGGTTATGCTATTAAGGATCACCCGAGCCTCTCGGGAAGGCTTGTGGGGATTGAGGGAAAGAATTGCACAATCTATGGCCGTGAACCGAACCAGAATGATAGGTATCATTTCTATAACAGACCCCGAAATCCATGACCCTCAACCAGAACGGCCTTGAGTAAAATCTCGTCGTCGATAACATATTGACAATTGAAATCGACGAAGTTTGGGGTATGGTTGATGAAATGGGCATCTATCTGTGCAGCCTGTTGTTACCAGGTTTGGTGTATTGAAACATGCAGTCCGGATGGTAAGAAAAGGGTCTGTCCTGGCAGGCTACTATAGCCTGAGTGCGGGGTGTAATTGACAAACTCGCGACGAGGCGTGATCTCGGTTGCTCTGTTTCGGGAAGAAAGGGACTCGAGGTTCTGTCCATCGACTTCGTCGAGGTCTCCATCCTCTACTAAAATGCTAATTAGTCCAAGTCGCTGCAATGTGGCCTCGAGACTGTGCTGGAGAGTCGGAGAATATGGGGCAGCTTACGGGAACGCCGTGGCACTTCAGACCTGGAGTTTCTCCAGAGTCGCCATAAAATCAGAGCGGCCGCAGGGACGTTTATGAGTACGCCAATGATAGAGACGATTGCTTCTTTTGACAAAGCCATGACTGCGGAAGATGTCGTAGTGAAGATGGAATATGGGGTCGCAAGTGAGATGAGCAATGATTGATCTTGTAGGCCGGCAACTACCCATATATGTGTCGAGGCTTTGCGAATTTTGGCAACCCGTGAGAACTGGGCACTGCCACTGGCTGTCCGTCACCGACCGGGCTCTGCAAATATGAATGGCATCCGCCGTCCTATCGATGAGGTACCACAAAGAGAATTATGGTCATGGCCAATTAACAATGTTCTGACACGAAACATGCATCCACAGTGACATTGGTACGAAAACCTGGCACAGGCTCAAGAAAGCGAATTTTGGCATCGACCAGTTACCGTCAAAACGCGACCCTCCACATGCACGGGTGGAGCTAGGACATTGCAAACTTTGGAAGGGACCAACCTGAAGCATCATCCTCGAGGTCGAAAGTGAGGCTGGGCTCGTCTCACGCTGACGTTGCTCAGGCTGATTGGACTTTTATCACACCAATTCGGTCGGTGGCGGTGCCAAGTTCCCTCAGCAGCAGCCAACGGTCCTTGCATTGCGAATTTTGGTCAAGTCTCTTTTTTCACATTACCAGGCTGTGTTTTCTGGCCTTAGGCGTCGAAATCGGCACATATAAGGAGCCTGACTCCCTCAAATGTCTCGGGCGTAAAACGTTCAACTACAATCGGATTCAACCATTCTCCTAGTCTTTTCTTCCTCTTCATCCCACTCTGTCCACCCACAACGCGCCCTCAATACTTCCGACTCCTTGTCGTCTGTGCTACTCACGAGTCACCATGTCCCGAGCACCAAGAATTCCTGCCGCGGAATGGAATGCGCACAAGGAACAAATCCACTCCTTGTACATTGACCAAGACAAAAGGCTTGATGATCTTGTTCGACTCATGGGCGAAGATCATGGCTTTCATCCTACGTAAGTCATCTGTGTGAGATCCCTTGATAGATGTCTCACCGACGGTGTTGGTTGAACATGGGCTCTTTGGCACTGGATACTGACAAACTCATTTCTTAGGAGGGCACAATACATCCGCAAGCTGGACTCTTGGGGAATGAAGAAAAACCTGACTGAGAAGGAGTGGGCATGTGCCAGTGCCCTGGTCCGCAAGCGAAAATCGACAGCAGGCAAAGAAACCGAGCTTGTCATCGGTGGACGGGTCATTGGGGGCAAGAAGTTGAAGAAGGAGATGGGCAGATACGCCTATCTCCAGTCCTTTGCTCGAGTGCCTTCAGGTAATCTATCCCCAAGGAAGGTCATTTATCATAGACTAACTCTCTCCCAGCTGATCTCCAGATCGGCCTCGACGGCATCGTTGCTCGCACCCCGCCCGACGCTCCATGTCCCTTGATCCTCTGCAACAATCTACCCTGGTTCCAGTTTCGAAACTATACAACAGAATTGGGTAAGTCCTTCGCCCTTGCATTCTTGTCTTCAGATCTAATATGAGGTCCAGCCTCCATAAAACCACCAATTTTGCACGAAACCCGGATTCCTCCCTTTGGACAACTCATGTCATCCGATACACTGCCATGGATTGATTTTGCGAAAAAGATTCTTGCAAATCCTGTTTCACGACACGACTTCGCCAACATTCAAAATCTTGATCCCTTGTCCAAGATGTTGCAGGACGTGATACCCCGCACAGAACACAGCAACTCGGACTTCCACCTTCAAAAACTGTCACAGCCCCAGCCCTTAGTCCGTGTCATTCAATGGGCAGTGTATCTGTCTTCGAATGGTCTGCTTCCCAATGACAAGACCGATGGCCTTTTACAATGGGTTATTGAAAATGGAAACACTTCAGCCATGGACCAGATCCTCAGAACAAACGGACCAACCGCCAGGACATTCGCCTCAAGCATCTTCCTGAGTGCCATCAGGATTGGGCATACAAGAACTGTCGAAAAACTCCTCGCCCAAGGAGTCAGTGCCAACACCGTAGATACTATGTTCTCGATGAAAACTGCCCTGCAAGTAGCCGTGCGTAAGAACAATGTGGAGATAACTCACCTGTTACTAGACCATGGGGCTGATGTTGACTACACCATCTCAGAGGTATATGGAAATGGAAGTCCTCGCCCTTTGGAGCTTGCCGTTGGTAGCCCCGAAGTTGATTTGGCCCTTGTGGATACTCTGATCGTGGCGGGATCATCCTTACAATCCTTAGTCCCCCAAGCGGCGAGTCACGGAAACCTCGAAGTTGTCAAGCTATTGATAGCTGCTGGTGCAGATGTCAACGAACTACCCTTCGACGGCGAGTCCGCACTCCAGCATGCGACATCCACAAACAACATGGATCTCTTCAGGACTTTGATCGCTGGTGAAGCGGACGTCAATGTTCCTCTTGGAGATCACTACACAGCAGCTTTGACAGAATTAGATCCATTAGATCCAAGTCGCTTTCGAAAATGCTGCACTCCGATCCAACTCGCGACCTTGAAAGGGCACAAGGAAATGGTTGAGCTCCTACTAGGCGCTGGTGCATATACCAACAAAGCCCTGGACGCAGCATCGCTACCAGAAGCACTGTTCGATGAGTCGGTTATTGATCAAGTAGACTTTACTGACTTTGTACTGCCGCTCCAACAAGCAGTCTTACAAAATGACCTCGGAATGGTTGAACTACTTTTGAACGCTGGTGCCAGCCCCGCCGCAGTCGATGTCACCGGTTCGACCGCATTGCAGTACGTACTTGGAAAGGATCACTTCGACAGGGAAAAGAGCTTGATGATTGCACAACTACTCTTGAGTAAAGGGGCAGACGTGAACGCCCCGGCTGGTTGGATCCGGCACGGGATGACTGCTCTCCAAGCAGCCGCTAGAAACGGAGACATGGATATCGCCAACCTCTTCCTAGAGAGAGGTGCCAATCCAAACGCGCCATGTGGTAAGAAAGGCGGCCGAACAGCGTTGCAGGCGGCTGCTGAGTCTGGGAACTTGGATTTGTTTCTGCTGCTTGTTGAGCATGGTGCAATCATCAACAAGGATGCTGCTGAGTCTGAGGGACTCACTTGTTTGCAGGCCGCAGCTCTATCGGGGAACCTGGAATTGGTCAACCTTCTGCTTCAACTGAACGCCGACGTCAATGCCCCACCATCAGCGGAGCGTGGACAGACCGCCTTGCAAGCCGCCATTAAAAGTGGCGACCGAGACATCGTCAAGAGACTCCTTGTTGCTGGTGCAGATATAAACCAGATCGGAAACAGTGGTGACGAAATCGGGGACATTGACGGGCTCGGAGACAGCGACTGGATCGCATACAGGCCCATCGCACTACTTACAGCCATCGATACGGAGAACTGCGCCCTCTTCGACTTGTTGATGGAGAATGGTGCCGACCCTGACCCTCAGGCGATTGAAGTAACGCCATTAGCACTTGCAGTCAGGAGGGGATTGACTCAAATTGTCAACTCTCTTTTGGGCGCTGGGGCCAATAGCAACAGGCTCTCCAACCACCGGGACGATTATGAGGATGACTGGGGACTACAAACCCCACTCAAAATTGCACTTTCGCATGGCTGCTTGGAAGAGGTGAGGATGCTGTTGGATGCAAAGGCCGATCCAAACCTTGTCAGCCCCGACGATGGAAACCCTCCACTTCACACTTCGCTCCAATGCAGTGAACTGAATTCTGGAATGACAGAAATGCTGATACTCTACGGCGCCGATGTCAATGCAACTTCGGAAGATGGGGGCTATCCAGTGCAATGGGCTGTAACATATAGCAAGGATGAATCAGAAGCGAATGCGGCGGTACAGATGCTCATCAACTGCGGGGCCGACGTGAATGCCCCTGCCCCAGCCCAGCGGTACACATGGGAGAATATGACAGCGCTTCAGCTGGCGGTTTCCGAGCGCTATCATGGCTTAGTAATGACTTTGCTCGGCGCTGGGGCAGACGTCGATGCTCCAGCAAGCCCAACCGGGGGTAGTACGGAAGGCCATAGGGACCGATGTGCCAAAATTATTTTTTGATGTGGGCACCCTCCCGTACGGTACCCTAGGACCCCGTTTTACATTATGTGTTTTAGTTGAATATGCTTAATAAGCAGCGCTTAGGTAACGTAGGGTCACGTGCACTCGTGCTGAGGTCCGTGCCCCACTACGATTTCCTTCCCTCAACGCCGCCGGCTTCTCTTCCTTTTCTTCTTCCTTCCTTAACCATATATCAAAAGGTCAGAATCCCCTTATTCCCGCTTTAAATAACGCCGTAGCCCTGAATTTCGCATCGCGGTTTAATCTCTTACGGATTCTTATAGCTATGGGCGTTATTTTAGGGTATATAATATCATAACCTTATAATGTTAAGTTTTTATAATCATATGCTTTAGTAGGCTAATGTTTACTATAGGAATATATTATTTCCTTCCTCTTGCATACTACTAAATAGAGCATTTCGAAACTATATATTCCTATATACCTACCCTTAAACCAATTATAATTATAATAGCTAGTAAGGGTAAGATAGGTCTAAAGCCTATAACCCTAAAGGGCCTAAAGACCCTAGCCCCTAAGCCCCTACCCCCCTAGCTTAATATAGACCTGAATAAGGTAATACATAAGGATTTTAGCGAGCGCGCATTTGCCTTACTCCTAGAAATCCTCCTTAACTTCTAAACCTATACTTTCCTATATTATAACAATATACTAATATCAAACCTAAAGCTTACTATCTAGGCTTTTATAAACATACTAAAGGGTAGTACTATAAAGGGCTAAGAGTCTATTATCCTAACTAAGGTATTATTATTATCCCTTATTATTTCATATAGCTATATACTAACCTATATTAGAACCTATACCTACTTTATATTCATATAAAGAAAGATATTAAGAAGTTAGCCGAAACCCCCTACACAATAAACTTCAATAGCAGCCAGAATTATAACATAATGCTCTAATACCTCTATAGTATCGAACGACCCATTACGGAGGCCTGCCTAAAGTGTACGAAGAACAATAGGGCCCTTAGGGGCTATATTATTACTCCTAGCACCGCTTTATATAGAAACTATAACTAGAATCGGTCTAGAGCTGCCTACTCCTTTATAGGTATGTATTCTATAATATAATAGCATTTAGATTTCTTATATTAATTTAATTTTAGCTTATAGGCATAAGTATAAGGCTAGTAGCAATAATAATAAGAGGTCTAAAAGTAATAATATAAACCTATTTAAAGGTATTAATTATAAGATATGCTTAAGACTTATAAAGATTTTTTCTAAGGCTACTAGCTATAAGAAGGAGAAGTATAAAAGGTCTTAAGGTATTATTCTATCCTATATACTTTTATATATACTTATACTAACTCCTTTTTTAGCCTATTTACTCCTTTATCTCTTTTTTTTAAAAGAGTAATCTATATTATATAGAGAAGAATCTAAGTTTTATACTTTTTATAGTAATATAAAATATCTTTATATTTACTACTATATGGAAGTATATAGGGGAAAAAAGATACTTATTTAATAGTTTAATTTAAATTTTTTTCACTTAAAATTTTTTTTTTTAATATTATAATATTTAAGGTACTAACTTAACCCTATCTTATATTTTGCTAATTAGTATAATATTACTATATATATACCCTATTTTCCCTAACCTTTTTTTTCTTATATAGTTAATATTAATAAAAAACCATACCTAAAGTTATTCTTTCCTTCTACTATTATTAATACTATATTATGATATATAGTTATGCCTTACCTAATATACTAGTAGGCTACCCTTTAACTAACTTATTTACATTTTGCCTTTAGATCTAATAATAGAAAGCTAATAATAACCTCCCTATATAATAAATTATCTAGCGATTTAATACTAACTTTTATATTATTATAAGCTATAGGACCCTTTATTACTACTTATAGCAATAGAACACTTCTATATAATAGATAATATAAGACTCTAAATATTTATATAAGCGGATTAAAGACTTATTTTATAATAAGGTCTTAAATAATTACTTTATACTTCTATAGTTATACTCTAAGGGGTTTATTATTATAAAGAGTAGCCTTATATATATTCGGTAAGAGCTTAAGCTTTAGTAGTATTAAACCCTAGAGATGCTATAAGAACGTATAGTTAAATTGCGCTATTTCTTCGAAGATAAGGCTGAATTGTATACTAAGCTTGAAACTTATAGCTGTATGTATCTCTATGTATATATTCGCTAGAATTAATATATCTTAAGCTGCTAAGCCCTTTACTTATGCTTCCGTGACTTTTCCCCTATGAATATTACTGAACGGTGGAATACAATGCGATATTGCTAAACTAGATAGACTACTCTAGGCCCTAACTTTATTTAGTCTCTTAATACATATAATAAATTAAAGGCCTAGGGGTTTAAGATCTATACTTTAATTAATATATACTTATAGTTTATTATATAGTTCTATATAGGGATATTATCTAGTATGTTATAAAGTATTATTAAGTAGTATCTTAATATTCTCTCTTAATAAGAGACTATGCTAAATATTATTCGGTCTAACTATAGTAGGGAGATAATTCTTATAGCTAGGGTATATTATTACCTTTTAAAAACGTGCATTTATATATAGGATAATTCAATCTAAGATATATGCTTTAGTGATTATTAGATCTATAGTAAAAGTATATATAATAAGAAGATTAAGAGTTAGTAGCTTTAACTAAGCAAAGGCAGGGCTAAGTTCTAGCGGGTATATAACTATATTGCTTTATTTGCTTATATATTAACCTAGTGCTAGGATTACTTTAGTAAGATTACTATAGCTAGCTAATTCTTAAACAACTCCCTATCTAACTATATTATAATACTCTATCTCTTTATACTAGTTATATAAGAAGAGCTTGCTAACTTTATATATACTTAGAATGCATACTATATTCGTAAATAGCATAATAGGCTATATATTATACCTAGTATGCCTTAGACCTTATACTTCTAGCTAGAGGTAAAGGAAGTAAAGAGCTTTATAAAGATTATTCCTAAAGACTAATTATAGACCCTTTAGGATATCTTTAAAGAAGACCGTATTAACCTTAATACTTACTTACTAGCTAATATAATTAGTATATACTATAGTATTCTTACTAGCTATAATAATCTACCTACTAATATAGTTATATAACCAAAATATTCAGTATACTTACTCTTATAGGCCTATCTAAAGGATCATATTAGAGGCAGCTTATAACTAATAATCACACTCTTAAACATACTTATAGAAAGGATTAATCGTATATATAATTATCTAGCTATATATAATATTAATACTATATTAATTTTATTAAAGGTTAATAATAAAGGGGTTATTAACTATAAGGGTATTAATAATTAGCTATTTAACTAAGTATATTACTATTTATTATAATTTAAAGTCTAATTAATTTCTCTTCTTATTCTACCCTCTACTAAATTAAACTAAAAGCTCCCTCTTTATAACTAAGTCTACCTAACCTTCTAGCTATTCATTATTATCACTTATAGCTATATTATCTAATATAGTCCTAAAGTTAGTAATATTATCACTACTATTATTAAAGGGCTATACCTCAATCTCATCTTAATCCCCTCCCTTAACCTCTATCTTAACCTCTATCTTAACCTTAGCCTTAATCTCCTTACTTAGAGATATACGCTCATACTTAACCTTACAGGAGGTTAAGCGCTTAGTAGGAGTATTAGACTTAATATTAGTAGGTATACTATCGATAGCCTGCTTATAGCTATAGATAGGCTTTAATAGTATTATAAAGTCTAGATTAGGCTTTAGCTTAATATTAAAGTACTAAAAGCATAATATTACTAACTTACGCTTACTACCTAGTAGGATCCTAATAACCCTAAAAAAATCCCTAAGTATAGTTATCTTATATATAGTATTTGAAAATTTAATAGGGCTAAATAAAGCCATTTAGGTTATAATAGAATAGATAATCTTCTATTCTTTTATAGTAAGCTTCTTATTATACTACTTAATAATAAACTTAATTATTATAGTATAAGAAGGAAACTTAGCGCTTAATATAACCTTAATACTTCCTATATACTTCTTAATAAGATTAGCTAACTTATTATAAACTAGTATTTTAATATCGCTAAGAATTATATTATAATAGCTATTATAAGACTAAAATAAAGTATATAATTTAATAACTTTTATAGTTATATTGCTTATAAATATAATACTCCTTATTTAACTCTTAATAGCTAATATAGTAGCGGTTTAGTAGGTATTAGGTTTCGGTTAGGTTTATACAGAAGGAATTATTATTATATTACCCTATAGCTCTACTTAAGTAAAGGATAAATTAAGTATTATATTAATAAAGATTAGGATAGGAGGAGTAGTTAAAAACAAGGTTATAGGAAGCCATTATGCATAGTTTAGGCAGAAAAGGGCCCTAGCGAATTTTTTAGAAGTATCTATATAGCGGCTACAGTCTATAGAGTAGAATAGTATTAAAATAGGTAAAGATATATCCATAATAAAAGTAATATAGGATATAGAATACAACCATACGTAATCATTCGTAGCTATACTTAAACCCTATAGTATTAAGGCTTAATAGTTCCTCCCCTATTATAAAGTATTTCGCCTTAATATGATATACGAGATCGTATGCTACTAAAAGGACTTGTGGTATACGGTTAGGGTCAATGCAGTAAGAAAAAGTGCTTAAAAAATAATTTTGGCACATCGGTCCCTATGGCCTTCCGTAGGTAGGACGGCGTTACAAGCTGCAGCCGAGAACAACGATCTTCATCTCGCACGCGAGCTCATTTCACGCGCCGCCAACGTTAACGCTCCGGCAGCTCCCGGTCGCGGCGCAACGGCGTTGCAGTTCGCAGCTATAATGGGCCACATCAACATGGCAATGCTGCTTCTTGAGAATGGGGCAGACGTCAACGCTGAGCCGGCAGCAGTCTATGGGCGGACAGCACTCGAAGGGGCCGCGGAACATGGCCGCCTGGATATGGTCCACCTCTTGCTTGAAAACGATCAGCATCTGGATTCTCTAGAGAACCGGTGTTGGGAGGCGGCAAAGCTTGCGGAAAGAAGAAGTCATCTTATCATTGCAGAGGTTCTCCGAGGATGGAAGCGGCCGTGAATGAGATGGGTAGCTCGTGGTGTTGCGAACGAGAACTTGGGAGCATATGTCGAGCATAAGAATACAATGTCTGGTCGACCAAAGAACCACTCCAGTGTCCAAAGGTCCTATCTACTTCATTTGCATTCAAGTACCATGTGAGTTATGTTTCTAGTATGTAATCACTTAATACCGTAGATGAAATGGGTCGACTTGAACTGACTGGACTCAACTCAGATCGTTTCGCATAAAATTGCATAAACAGGAATCATTACAATTCAGTGGAGAATATTAGTGCATTATCGGACGGACCTAACAAGAGCAACAGATACCTTGGCGTTGGGCTTGGTCGTGTTTCATGGCTTGCTGCCTGCGCTTGTCGGCTCCACTTGCTGGAGATGGTAAAACCAGAATCTTTCCCGCCTCTGTCCTCATCCATCACACAAGCACCACACCCTCCATCCATTTTTTAATCTTCAAGTCTTCTCTTAGTCATGGAGCTCAACGGTTTCCCCGACGAGCTACTAAGCCACATTATTCGCTGTTTCTACCGGCCAGAGGCTCCCAAGCAAGGGTACAACCCATTTAGGCCAGACGACCTTCTCAACGCACGCCTTGTGTGCCGCAAGTGGAACGCCTTGGCAACCAAATATGCCTTCCGCACCGTTACTCTCGTTCCATGGCGCGGGGGCTTCAAGGCATGGCGCGGAATGCTGGATTCCGGGTCCATCAAGGCGGCTGCGCGGCGTGTCGTCATTTATAGCTCACCCGCAGACTGCAGGGGAGAACACTTCGAGAAGCAGTGGCACAACGACGAGTATCCCGCGTTCACAGATGCCATATCTGAGATCGAAAGACTTTCTCTGATCGATGAATTATACCTACGCTTCACATCCCAATGCCATGGGATAAGGAACCGCAGGAATTATTACTATGCTGAGTTTGAGGGCGTCTCAGACCGGATAAACACCTTGGAGGCTGTGTTCAAAGCCATCAAGCATCGCGCCAGCAAGCCCAACCAGACCAAAATTCGCTCTTTGACAATCGAGAACTTGCAGAACCTCCCGCTGCCGGAATTAACCTCCTCCGAGCTCTTCCAATCGGTAACCAAGGACCTCAGGCAGCTTCACCTTCACGTCACGCAAGAATATAACGAACGCGGGCCAGACTATGACATCTATTTCGCTGAGCTTGTGCAATTCGAGCCCTACATGCACAAGCACTGGCTTTCTCCCCTGGCCGACCAGCTGACGTCCCTGTCGCTCTATTTCGACGAGTGCTGGGGTACGATGCCGGGCACCTTCAATGGCCATGGCCTCGTCTTTCCACAGCTGAAGACGCTCAACCTTGGGTCTTACGCCATCTCGCACGATGATCATATGGACTGGGTCTTGGCTCAGACTTCGCTCCAGTCTCTGCGATTGGACAGGTGCTTCATTGTTTCGCACATACGCACCGAGGCGGACAAGGTGGTGGAATGGAACATATCCACGGCGGATTGGGAAAAGCTTCCAATGGGAGCCTTTGCGTTCACTCGTAGTACGGACGCCGTTTATCACTACCCAGGGACATGGGAATCCGTGTTCGACAAGATCCGCACTAGACTTCCGAACCTCGTTGATTTCCAATTCCACATTGCCAAATGGAGAGGTGCCGTTGGCTTCGACGACCCGAGTCCTCTGCCCACGGAGTTGTCTCCGCGTCGGTACATCGTCTTCGATATCGGTCTTTGCCCCTCTCGTTGGATCGAGGCGAATAACATCAGTGGAGAAATGAGGTTTGGTAACAACGACCCAAGCACCTTCGATGATTCTGGTCCGCCTCTTCCATCAGGTGCGCGATACGTGGTAAAGTTGAAGCTGAACCGCAGCAAAGAGACAGAAGAGGGAGATGGGCGGGCTTTGGAGGAATTGTCAAACGCGACACTACAGCGTCGATGGTAGGCAGGCTTTTTATTTTGTATGGATTTTCCCTTGTACTTGAAAACTCCGAATCACATGTGTCTTAAGACGAAACTTGAGTAAGATCTTAATCAGTGATAAGTGAGTTCAATCACACTATCAATATTTTTAAGCTAGCAACTCCCACAGTCTTGAAGTATCTTTTTCTTTTTGAAGGGTACACTTCAGCCTCGCTCTCGATCCATTTCCACCGACTTTCTAGTCTGCGCTAGGTTGGACAAATAGGCGGCCCTCCACCTTGTTTTTTCTTATGTCTTCTAACCCCTTGGACACATCCTCAAATGGTATTTCTGTCAACTTGGGTGTGATCTTACCCGAAGCAATCAAGTTCAACACCTCCATTAGCTCCTCCTTTGCCGAGCCAAATGAGCCCTTCAAAGTGACACTCTTTGTCACTAGCATCACAGATGAGACTTCTAGGTTCTTGCCGTCGAGTCCCACCATCACGACTGTCCCGTCCTTTTTAACTGAGGAGAGAGCAGCGGAAACTGTTGACGTGGATCCAACGAAGTCGATAATCACGTCGAAAACAACAGCAGGGAAGCTACCGAGGCTTGAGGAACACGCAACCACGCCCAAGCGTTTTGCGTCATCGTATTTGGTCTCGTTAAGATCGATCGCATAGACCTCAGCGCCCTGCAGTACCGAGATTGCAACTGCATTGAGGCCGAGGCCACCGATCCCGATGACGGCCACTGTTGTCGACTTTGTCACTCCGCCGGTTACCACTGTTGCGTGATACGCCGTCGAAATCGAATCCGTGGCAACAGCCGCCTGGGGGAATGTCACGCCGTCTGGAATTTTTACCAGGTGCTCGTAATGAGCCAGCGCAAACTCGCTGTAGCCCCCGTTGTAGCCAAGCCCAATCGTTGTGGCCCGGGTTGCCTTTTCGACAGGATGAGCTACCAGGGCCACAGCCACGCGATCGCCGACTTGGACTGGAGACGGTTCAGATCCGAGCTTGACAACGGTCCCAGCTACTTCGTGACCAAGTGTAAGGGGAAGAGTCGGCAGCATTTCGATGCCGTGCCCGTCAACGTAGTGGGCGTCGGTGTGGCAGAGACCAGCGGCCTTGACAGCGATCAGTGCCTGGCCTTGTCCCGGCTCGGGAATAGGAAGGCTTTGAAGCTGAAATGGTGCATCTGGGAAGTTCAATTGGAATGACTTCATGATGAAGATGCTATTATACGAGAGACGAAGAATTTAACAAAGCAGGGAGATCTTTTTCAAGCATACCTCGTAAGACATTCCACCTTTAGGAGCCAAAGCTTTCTTAAGTAAGTAATGAATAGCCTGGCACGGAACGTACGTAGTCATTACAGCATCATTCCACTATCTAGGATCGCCAATACCACGTGCTTTTCCTGCACGGCTCCTTGCTGCAGGTGACGCTGTGTGCATGGCGCGTGACGCTCCTTTTAGACTAATGTAGGTGACGTTGGCTGCATATCTTGATGGTGCTCGGCTTCAAGTCGAAGCGATTTACAGAATTAGGAAACAGAAGGCGAACCTTGCAAGAATGACCCAGAGAATGACCCAGAAGCCACATTTCCCCTGGCGGCTCTTCTATATGCAATAAAAATGCGAAGAGCTAGGTCTCTCAATTTGCTTTCCGCCGGTCATACGTTCGTCCTAGCACACATCGACCACCACCAAGCACTTATCTTCCACTCATTCCCATCTCTCCCATCGGTGAGATGTTCCCACTTCTCGAGAAACCACGGGGCCGCTTCCCAGTTCCGAGCATCCCAAGGTGCTGCCGAGGGCAAGGAACCGCCATTAGCAAAGCCCCAGCAACGAAGTCCATCATTCAGCAAGTCAAGACAGAAATCCTCTCTGTCAATCGACGGGGGATCTGAGTGCACGGCAGCGATAACCTTGGAACGAAAGCCTGGCCATGGAATTGTATCCAAGGTTGGATGATGGGGGACGGTGAGTTGCACGTCCGTGGGTACAAGGTCAGATTGTATACCCTCAAAATAGTCCCCAAATGCCAGTCGTATTTGTGCAGCCTGGTCGGTACTTTCAAGGCCCGGCACGTCGTTCTCGAAGCCGTCCTTGGATATGAGTTGCTTTCTGAGGCGACAAAAAGGCGATTCGGATGTAAAAGTTATGAGATCACGCCATGATATCCCCAGGTGCAGTGCATTCATGAATACAGCCGACACGAATGAAATTCGGGATAGAAGAATGCAATCAGTGATTGTGTCGACCCGGCCCGGGGATGCAACAATCTCGTGAATCCTAGAGTTATGTTCCGAAGGTACCTTCAACTTTCCGAAGACGCTGATGCCGGCTTTGATTGCTGCCGTAAAATCAACATGACCCAGGCTTCGCTGAACATCTTCCAGCCACTGACTCATTGGACGAAGCATGGCGTTGCTATAAAGCGAAGAAGTCACAGGATACCCCAAGACAATCAGACCGTATTTGATAATGTCCCGAACACCGAACAGCTCTTTCGTCATCAACATGAAAAAGTTGTGACGTTCTGGCTCGGGATACGACCCGATGCAGGAGAAGAAGTCGGAGGCGGTAAAGCCGGACCCAATATCCAGAGGATGGGAGCTCGTATCGACGTGGCTAGAAGAGACGACGCGTCTCGCCTGCTGAGTTGGTCTGACAACCCCATCTTGATGATGGCTAGGATCAGAGGGCGACTGTGGATAGACCAGGTGAGCTGGCAATATCAGCCCAGAGATAGCTGCATGTTCTAATATTCTTCGCCTCTCTCTTTGCCGTGCGCCTATTGTCGCAAAAGGTGAGCCATGTCCACAGATAAAAGCGCTGAGGAAACATACGATACTTGCGCTGAGACAGGGCATTCTGCTGACGCCTCTGTTGTGAAGTTTTATCTGATGCCATTTTCGTGCGACGGTATAATTGATTAGAACCAAAATCAAAAAACCAGTGCGGTTATACTCTCTGCTTGTTCTTTGATCGTAGCAGGAATAACGCGAGCAGGCACACCGCAAACATGGTGATTCCCGCATCACAACCCAGCTCTCAACGGAACTCTCGGGCCAGCCGGAACATATTGCGCACCCAGTTCTTTTTCACATGCAATCACGGAACTCGTCTCATATCTCAATCATCCCATGTCCTGATGTGGATTACGCGGTGGGTTGGCCTGTGGGCTGCTTCATCACCCCACTGGTAAAGGCCAGCCTCGGTTCCAGACTTTTGCTTCCTGCACGTAACGTCAGCAGCATTAGTGCTTTAATGCAGAAGAGAGCCTATCTGCAGTTAACGTAAGAAACAGAATCAACGTCGTGGCTATTGGGGACTTGACATTTGCGTGAGAAAATCGCGTTGCGCCGCAGTGACTCGTTATTTAAAGAAACCCAGCAATCCCTTTTCCAGCTCTTGAATAACACACTCCACACACTTTGCCTTCCTCACACTACACAACGCAAACGCACAACTACCATGCCTTACGGGAGTCTGAGCCTAAGTGGCGAATCGTTGCCATCCTTTGCTCCAGCCTATTCGAGAGCAAAGGGTATTTTCACGAACACGACAGCAGTCGGCATTACTTATCGAGTCGCCGCATCTCAGATAGCCCATCTGGTTCCTGATGTTCTTGAATTGGAGGAAGAACCGCTTATGACATCGCTGTTTCTCAGCTACGGAATGAGCCCTGTTGGATCTTACAGCGAATACGCTCATCAAGTCGAGGTGACCTACAAGGGCGAGAAATTCCATTTCAATCTCCTCTTCATTCTCGACAACGACGCTGCCATATTTGCGGGTCGCGAGCTTCTTGGTTTTCCAAAGGTCTACGGAAAGACCGTCATTCAGCAATTTACTGGCAGCCGGCTTGTGGTTGGCAGCACAGAACGACCAATGGGACGGAAAATGGTTGAGTTTGAATTCGTCCCCGAACAGCTGGTTTCCAGCGCACCTCCACCAGACAGATGGATGCTCAACCTTCGCAGTATCCCCTCACCGTATCCTGGGCAACCCCCATCTGTTCAAGAATTCATCCCATGTGGCCTAGGAATGAAATGCACCGAAATTTGGTTGGGAAAAGGCCACATTAGCTTCCCAAGGAAGTCAATCTCCGATCCCTGGGTGAACTTGGATGTTGTACGATACGAGGGGAGTTTCTTAGCGAGAAATGCCACAGCTGAACTTCTTCTTCGAGATACCATTCAGCTCTGAGGTATACATCGGAATTATTCAGCTTTGCGATGGTCTGTAGTTGGATGTACATGGTAATTGGAACAAACGCATATGCCGGTCCTTTAACAGTTTGTCTCAAGAATGACATTCCCTCCCTAATTAGGTCTGCATTCTTCTTCTGCTGAGGTACCTGCTACCAAGTACAGTCGGTGAAGTCTTCTCTCCTCCTAAAATAACCATTTGAATTTCCGTTAGGTGATTTGCCTCAGTCGTAACAGCCGAGTGGGCAAACAGTGGCCTGGATTATTTCTACGATAAACGGGTATCCTGGGTGCCATCACAGATAATCTCAGAGTTTACCCATGTCGCGAGGAGTGGGCATCAGTAACTGGGAAACTAGGTAATATTGTAGGTGCCTCCCAACCTTCGGTTGTAGGAACATTGGCGTTTTGTGCAGTACATGGAGCTGATTTGATTTAGCGATATCGACGACTGCAATCAACATTGGAACTTTGACAAATTGTATCTTGGCTTTATTCATATGCGTCACTTGGTTGGCGGCATCAAGGACTGGCTTCA
The DNA here is from genome assembly GCA_037954315.1 of Neonectria punicea. Taxonomy (NCBI): domain Eukaryota; kingdom Fungi; phylum Ascomycota; class Sordariomycetes; order Hypocreales; family Nectriaceae; genus Neonectria; species Neonectria punicea. The sequence continues at coordinate 163,356 of JAZAVJ010000055.1, read as the reverse complement.
CCATCGATAGAAGTCTTGACCATGTTGACTGTGGGGGGATTGAGCTCAGAGATGACTGCGTGTTCTTGAGTTGGAGTAATGTCGAAAGAGAATGCTCCCATAATTATAGCCTTGATATTGAACTCCGCCTCAACTGCTGCAATCCTTGAATGCCCTCTTGGAAAACCTACCCGAAGAGTCCTCGCCAATATGCCAAGCAATTAGTTTATTGAGCGTGGCAGATCCACTTGCTTCCAGACTCTCCACGATCGAATGTATTATGTGACTGGTCAACAAATGCGCAGGCCGCAAGTCCCCTTGACCGTGGCATTCCCTTCCCTTCACAAAACATTATCCCGTTTGGAGGGGACCGCCTATTCTTCAGAAAGTATCGACCGCGGTCTAGATGGGACCTTCTCAGCTATGGGCTCCTTGACGCTTGATATTCACAGTGTGGTACGAGTTGTGGCGAGTTCTTGGGCCAATCACACTAACAGATCCGTCATCTATCACAGGAAGTGCACAAGAATGGCTGCCGCTCAGCTGCTTGGCTTTGGTGACTATTGATTTCGATACTTCCCCCAACATGGAGTTGCCCGATGTAACCGTCATAGTGTTGACGTCTGAGGTGGTGAGAAATGCAATTCTCTAAGTCTGGACGACAGTCCCGAGTCCCATGGTAGTGGAGGTTGGTATCGAGCCCGGCGAGAATCATGGCTGCGTTTGTGCGATGGGAGAAGCATGCAACTCGGTATAAATACCTGGCCTTCCCACCTTGGTGGCTTCTCTTCGAGCAACAATTCATTCAAGCTTCTTTCTCAGGTCTCAAATCTCCTGGCTCCGTCATCAAATGCGCGGCGCGGCGCCAGGGATCTGATTCCCAGGAAGACACCGATTATGCTGCCGTGCAGCTCGCCATCGCAGCCGCTGTGTGGAACAAGGCCGACGTCGACGTCACCTTTGAGTGGGTACACCTAGCAAAAGATGCTACTTTTGTCCGCTTCCACGCCGGCAAAGATGATGGTACCCTGGCCATGGCCTTCTTCCCCAACTCGGACGCCTTCGCTCCGGATTGGAAGCCCTACATGTGGAAGGTCTTAACGCACGAGCTCGGCCACGTCCTGGGCATCAGGCACGAGTTTGCCATTGAAGGCAACCCCTTCTATAGTATCAAGGCGGGGTGAAAGTGTGCGGTGCATCTGGGCGAACGGGACCCCAAGTCGGTCATGACCTACTCTCCTGAGCCGCTCTAGATGCAGAAGTCCGATATTGACTCTCCCAAGATCTACGCTTTGAGGCCTGACGCGAGAGGAAACCTGCCAAAGTTGGGCTTCACCAAGGTTGTCGACTACGTCCCACAGTAGGGGGTGACTGATGGAGTGGCAAGCGGAGGATATGATCGGGACATTTTGTATGGGATTGCATCTGAGGCAGTCCTAGATATAAACCCACTCGCGTAGCGAGACCATCTCTTGCCCAAGAATTCGCTGGTAGATGAAACAGACAATATCGAAAATTTCTTCACGTAGCCCACCAAGGCCATCCATGCACTATTTTCTCCTCCTGGGAATGCTACTTGTACCAAATTGAGTGTTCGTTCTACACAGTCCCAAATGAGCAGAGGGCAGATGCCAGAGAGAGGGATGAATGAGTTAAGGAGGGGTTCTCTGCGGTAGGCTTGCCTTTGGCTGGTTAGGTTTCACGATATGAGATAAATAAGTTAAGAGGTATCCAGCCATCTTTAAAAGGTTCGACTGTGGCTGTGATGGAGGATGCCTCTTCCTTTTAGTCAAAGTGTAGGTGGCTTAACAAGGACGACTGCGAATAGGAGGAACCGTGTCGTTTAATAGTTCCTCTATTAATATACTAGCTATATCTCTTACTAATAAAAGATATAAGGGGACTATAGCAGTGAGTACGGTTCTTAGCGCTAAATTAATAGAGTTAGTACCTAGAGGATTTATATAATATAACGTTAGCAAAAGTTAATAATAGAGGGCTGTTTATAAGAACAACTTATAAGGCTCTATCCTGCGCTACTTTCTCTATGTTTAGGATTACGGTTAGATAATAAAATAGAAACCACTCACAATAATTTACCAAGAACTGCCTTCGGCATCTTCGATACACGCTCTCCAAATCAACCTCGGAGGGGTTTGAATAGGTCGCCAGTTGGGACTCTCAACTGTGTGGAGATTAGTGACCAATGCTCCAGCATTATGACAAATTCCCAGGCTTCTCTACCAATGGCCGCCGATGACTTGGCCGCTTGAAGACCCTGGTGAGGCAGATCAGTCCATGCTTGCCAGTGAGACCCAGTTGTTCCCGGCACCGCACCGGAATGCGGTTCAACCTCCCCGTTTTAGTAATAGTAAACCATGATAGATCACACCTGGCATACTAGGGCGAGATCTAAACGAGTGTCTACTCTGCGATAGCAGAGTTTTATCTATCCACCTAGCTCCTCGAGCCGTCGTCATTGTGACTGTAGTCTAAAGTATTGTTGCCTTTTATTCGCACTCAGTAACTGTTTGAGACACAAGATAGTTGCATTGCCTCTGGGGTCTCGGCTCAAATGATAACAGTGAGCGGCTGATAAGCACGCAGGGCTCCCCCTCTCCTAACCCTGGCAATCAGCAATATCTCCGCGGCCTACCAGGGGCTTGAATCCTCACGTCCCCACGATATCAATCACGACATCACCCCAAGACAAACCAGGCGATGCGCGGCTAAATGAGGGGCCAGCGCAACACTATAACATAGCCAATAAGGCCTTGTTCCTCCTAATATCTCAGACAAGGGCCGAATTTGTGCTTTCTGCCAGCGATGGCGTCTTCTCCTTCGGCGCCCAGAACTAGGATTTTCCCGTGAACGATGGGCGCGAGCACGTCATTGGAATAGTGGTGGATTTATCAGTTTGGCTTCCCCGCCTCACTATTCAAGGCAACTCACCGGAGTAGTCTTCACCTTCCTGTGATCCCCTACGCTTCTGGCCCTGAAACCAGTCGTTTATCCGATCCATCATGGCACAAACCAGGGACAACGAGGTCACCGCCGTGCCCGGAGCGGAGCTGTCATCGCAATTCAGCTTCAAGACAGCCAAGCGAGGTGGCAAGCACCATGAGACCCTCGACGCTGCTCCCATTGTCGACTATGAGGCCGACCGTGAGACGGCGCTCACGGCGCTCACCGCCGAGGAGGAAAAGCGCCTCATTCGCAGGGTCGACTGGCGCCTAGTTCCCCTTCTCTGCTTGCTCTATCTTATGAAGAAGATCGATGAGAACAACGTAGGCCAGCTTGATCTCTACAAGATGCACCCTTGGGGTCAATGACTGACGCGTGACCTTGGAAAACTACGTAGGTCTCGAACGCTCGGATCATGAATAAAGGCACCGATGCGAACATCTTGACCGAGCTAGATATTACTAGTGACCAGTACAGCCTGATCACCATCCTGTATACTGTGAGCAGTCTGTCAGTGTCGCCGTACCTCATCATTTGCTCAACAACGTGCCACAGGTCCCTTATATCCTAGCTGAAGTTCCGTCCAACTTAGTCCTGAAGTGGATTAGGCCCTCCCGTTGGCAGTCCCGAATCATGATCAGCTGGTGAGTTTCCTCCGTGGAGAAGGATGCGTCCCGCACACGGCACGGGTATTCTGGTCACCTATCTATTGAGCCGGTCAAAGCAGAAATATCACTGACGCGACGCTCTCATTATACAGGGGCATTGTGACGGCCTGCACGGCCGCAGTCTCGAATCTTGGCGGCTTGTACGCCGCGCGTTTCATGCTAGGCTTGACCGAGGCTGGATTGTTCCCGGGCATCATCCTCCATCTAACGTACTGGTACCGCCCTGATGAGATTGCTGTCAGGCTCGTCTGGATCTGTGAGTGCCCGGATGCGCACGATTTAACCCGGCCGCTAAAACATGCCCCCTAGTTACCGTCGGCAACATTAGCGGCATCATCAGCGGTCTTCTTGCCTACGGTTTCCATGGAATGTCGGGCGCTGCAGGTGTATCCGGTTGGCGATGGTAAGGCTGCTTCCCTGGAGGTTGAAACGCAGTCGCTGACATGTAGTCCTTGGGCAGGCTTTTCATCATTGAGGGCGTTGTCACTATCCTGCTTGCATTCGTCATCTGGTTCCGCCTGCCTGATTGTAAGTTGGAATGAACTGCCCCGGCACAGGTTGGGCTCCTTGGACGCTGACCATGCATCAAGTTCCCGGCACATCAGAGTGGCTCACTCCCAAAGAGCGCGCCTTTGTCCAGGCACGCCTCCCCGTGGCTTCACCCAGGTCTTCCGAGAAGGACTTTGATATGAAGGAGGTTATCAAGATGCTTTGTGATAAGAGGCTCTGGCTCTTCACCCTCAGCTGGGCGCTCCAGACTTGTGGTGCCAGCGGCGTCAAGTTCTACCAGCCGTCCATCATCGCCAACATGGGCTTCAGCAGCATTGCAACCGCCCAGATCCTCAATATCCCTATGTCCGTCTTGACCATTGTCATCATCCTCACCGCTGGCTACGTCTCAGACAGAGCCAAATTCCCACTGCCGCTCTTCCCCATCGCTAGTACCATTATCGTTATCGCTTCCTATGGCATCCTAGTCGCATATCCTAACGACATTGCCGTCTATATCGGTATGTAATCCTAGATCCACGTCTACGTTAGCTTGCCGCCTTATACCTTGGATACTAACGAATCGCAGGAATGTTGATCGGAAATAGCTTTAGCATTGCCTGGTTCCCGGTAAGTCTATGAAGAGTATGTTTAGTACTAGACGCCGCTACTAAACCTATTTTGTAAGATGATGTGGTCGTGGCGTTCCCAGACCGTGAGCGGTGCTACTGGCTCCGCGTTTGCCATTGGCTTTGTCAATAGCTATGGGCAGATTGGCGACGCCGTTGGACCGCAGATGTTCCAAGACAAGTACGAGCCACGATACCGGTTGCCTTTTGCCCTATCTATGTCTCTCATCGCTGCTTGTGGCCTTACGAATAGCTATACGTGGTGGGTTACCCGCCAGACTGAGCGAGATACCCGCAGGCATAAACGTGCAAGGCTGGAAGCCAAACGCAACAACGAGGCCATTCTGGACGATGTCACCGATCATGACCTCGAGGGTAGTCGCAGGGACTAGTACGCTGCCGCTGTTAAAGCCTGGGGAATTCGCCGACTTTGAGACAGCCCTGGCCAGTCATGCCCTCATTGTTCCTCGGATTGGACCACGACAATGGATTAAAATAGACAGGCACTTGAACATGGCCCTGGGTTTTCGCTGGCGGAGTGGGCTTAATTCTGGTGGCAGTGATATCACGTCTAGCTTCATGGACCATCTGCTCGAGCCATAAGCCATACTCTCATATACACTGCACCTTCTTTCCCCCCTCTGTTGTACTTGAGCCGTGCTGCATCTTGTACTAGGCTCCAACATGTTGGAAATCTTTAGTCCTGGGTCAACACCGAGTCTTTTGAGACCAGGCTTGATGACCGAGATGGGCGGTCAACCCATCACACCAATACTGCTGCCTAGCGCAACCGGGACCAGAAATGTAATATTTTTACCTTGAAGTAGAGGCCTCGACCGGTACCCGTACGGCAGCTAGGCTCAAGCCCATGGGGGGCTGATGAATACCTGACCCGAAGCTGAGCCAGCAAGCGAAAAGACCTTAAAAGCGGCCATCTGTTGTAGGGCACGTGTCACTTGAGGTTCGTCTCATAATACCTAAAGATACTGGTTAGGGCCAGAGTTAGGGTCAGTTGGGGTTAAATGGGCTTGTAGTAGGGTTAGGGTTAGTGCTAGGAATGAGATCAACTTATGGATTCAGGATTGTATTGTGGTGAATTAATGTGTAGTGTTACTTTAATTTGCCCGTTGGTGCACCTAGCAAGACACCTCCACTGTCCTATCCGCTTTCCAAGTCCACTCACGCGGGCGCCTTCTCAGTCATGTCGATGCGAATGACGCGACCGCTATCGAGGAGCTTTTGGTGGACGCTGCGAAGCATCGAGGCCCTGGTCCAGTGCATCTTCCCGTTCCATATGGGTAGCTGAACGGCGGTGGGAGCATGTCGTCATTCCAAACTTGTTCTAAGACATCGGCTGGGGAGTTGACAACGAACTGCAAACTTCGTTGCTCGAGGATATCCAGTAGGGTCTTGCCGGCGGCGATGGGACGATCCCTGAGGATCCAGTCTTCCGTCGGATGACTAGGGTTATTAAACGGTATTCTGAATCCCTCAACTTGAACTAAAGCGCTGCTGATAAGGAATACTTTAAGGATCGATATCTATCCCTTAACCCTAGGGAATGCATCTTGCTTGTTAGGATGGAGGGGACTAATAACCTAGGTGGTCTATCTATAGGGGAACTTAACTATAATCTGGGAAACCTTAGATAGCTTTATTACTAAGTTAACTCAGTCTAGCTTTTCTACTATTAAGCACTGGATATTAGCTTTAGATCCTTGAATAAGTGGAATTTAGAATAAGGAGAAACCAGAATCTTACATTTGTGGATAATTCTAAACCTATCCTCCTCACTCGAGGTGCCTAGAGGGAAGCGGATGATAAAGTCCATCTATGGGTCGGAATTGAGGGGCATATATGTGGTCACTATGGTATTCACCTCCATCTCCACACTGAGACTCTTGCTGCCGAACACGACATCGTTTACTTCGTCCAGCAGAAGAGCGCACTGCTTTATCCACGTCTTGAACACAGGAGCCTTGAGCTCATCAGAGGGGGCATCAGGCTGCTCTTGACCAGGGGTCGCTTTCCCGATGGTGCTTGGAGACATTTTCGGTGTTGAAGAGTGTTGGGATCTGAACAGTGAGCGCTTGGGGTCGTTCTTGGCGAACTATGCAAAGAGAGTTAGCAGCCAGAAACTATCAAATATAACCTCACCATAGTTGAGAACCTAATTTGATAGACAAGCTAACAAAGTACTGACCTCCGGAGAGAATCAGTTACCGGTAATCGCAGATTCGTCCCACTGCCTAGAGAAAGGAGAGACACGGCCGTGTCTAATGCAGAAAAATGGCCACGCGGGCAAAATCTGAGCACGATGGAGGAAAAGAGTCTCTGCAAGCGGAGATTCTTCACACAAAGAGTATGTTGTCGAAGAAGAAGAGATGGAATGCGGGACCTGTTGGAGGTAGTCTCGATATTATGTTGCGGACGGCTCGCGGTGGGAAAGACAACGGGGAGTTTGCGAGGAGTTTGATGCAGGTGTGGTATGGTTTCATGATCCTGGAATTAGCCAGATATATTTTGGTGGGCACTCGCCTTCATGATTTAGATTCAAACTCCTATTCTATGAAGTTTAGACAGAAGACTCAAGCCTTTGATTCACTACGAGTACGACCCTGCCCCTGCAAGTTATGCTTCTTGGGCACGATCTCCCACCACCGCAGATAACCTCTTGTTGTTCTATTCCTAAACCAACTCTCTGATCTCCCCTCGTTACCTCCCCTTCCAGACATATTGAGACACGATACTTCCCTTGGCATCCTACGAACAACGAAGCAAGCGCACCGATTCGCGGTTCTCACAACCCTTCGAGACCTGACCTGAGCTCACGCCGAGTCTGTTTGTTCGATCCTGACCAGAAGACCAGAAGGCACTACCACCGCTCATCATGAACGCACCTAATGATGGAGACCCAGGAGTTTAGCAGCTCGAGTGGGTTCGAGCTAACGTCCAACGCCAGGTTCCCGAGCTTTTTCTGTACTTAAGGCGTATTATTGACACTTATTCCACCTGAATTATATAGAATCTGACAAATAGAGACTAGGCGCCCTTATGTCTATTAGGTGTTGCCCTAAGGGTTAATATTTCTACTGCTTAGGGCGAGTATTATGGTTAGGTAATAAGCTTAGTATGGCTAGTTTCTTATTAGGGTAGTTTCGCTAGGAAGAGTAATGATAATATAATATATAAAAATAACCATAATGCTTAGAGTAAATCGGAAATGTATGCATTGATCCTAGTGAAGGGCACCGCACCGAAAGCTAAACGGGCCTACGTTGTTGGGCTAACGGTTCAGATGATGGTTGAGTCACCCTTCGACCTGACTTAGGACTCCGACCTCTAGAAGAGAGCTTCTAGATACTCGACAACGAGACCGCACCCATGCGTTTGCATGTGTCCTCCGAAATATTCCGCTCCTTGGCCGACCTTCTAAGTGGCCTCTCTATGCTGTCACCTGGCACTTATAGGTCAACATTAGACCTGGGCTTCTATCCGATAACCAGATGGAACTTTTCAGTTATTTATCCACTTCCTGCAGTTGTTGAGAGACTGACTTAGAGTTTGGCAGTCAAGGCTTATGTTAGGAGGGAGATAATAGATGAAGTATGCTTGGATAACTGAACTTGGGGAACATTTAATAGTGCATTCTATCTTGAAAGATGGTAGGTAAAGCGTTCAAAGATAAAAATTGAGCAGATTGAAAGGTATGAGGAATTTGTATAGTCAGATAGGGATGTATGCAGTACCAAGATATGCGATAGTTACTAAAATAAATACAGAATCAATACACTCACGCTTTATATCTCGCATTTATAGAAGCCATATCTCGTTGTGCCCCGAGTTCCGACTTCAGAATACTTAAGAACAAATAAATCCCATGTGACGTTACCTAATCGACTCCACCGTTTCGGCATCTACATAGAATAGACCATCAAGAGCATGTAGGTTTCGGCGTCACCGATTCGCCGGAGGCATGACCGTATGATGCTGACGACGTAGGCGATTAATCAATCTGGCGAGGAGTGTGTTGGCGTTTCGATGTTTACAATGACACTTCAATGGGTTGTGCAAAACAATGCAAAGAGAATATATTACCCAAACGGTTCTTAACTCACTTGATGATATTGGCTATAAGAGGTTCGAATATGAGTAGAGATGTAGATCACAATAGATAAGGATTTAATATCGAAAAAATATAGATAAGGACTGAGTAGAGATAGACAAGAAGAAAAAGGCTCCATAACGGAGCAAAGGTTTGCCTCGGGTCAGATCGAGTCACTAGTTGCGACCTTTAGCCTTGACAGTGTGCAGAGTCGAGAAGAGATCCTTGGGATCGTAGGCTGCTTTGATCTTCTGCAGACGGGGCAAGTTAGGACCCCAATAGTTTTCCTGAAGGTTGGTCTTGACGCGATCATTTGTATAACCCGCATACGTTAGGTACTTCTCTGGATGGTTCCCCTGGACAGCCAAGACAGCATCGTCGACGAAATCATACGCCGCCTGGGTTGTTGGTCTGTCCGAGCTAGCGTACAGCGAAACGAAGTAGGCGACATCGCGGTGCGGGAACGACGTCGCATCAACGGCTAGCTTTTTGACAGCGCCTCCGTCCAAATCCATCAGAAGAAACCGGTTCGAGCCGCCAGAGTCCGCTTTCTGAAGATGCTCAAAGAGAGCATCAATAGTGTTGTTAGTAGGAAGTGTTGCAAAGTTGATGGCCGTACCGTGGGCGTAGAAGTGGGTTTGTCGAGGATCTAGTGACTCGATACCTCTAAACGTGTTGTTGGCATGCTGGACCCAAGTGATAGTCTCCAATACACTGCCGGAGACAACGTTGGGAATACGAGATGCAAGGTCAATCTTGTCGTACCCCGATCGTGGGCCGAAGTAAGCACCCGAGATCCTGAGAGAATCCTTTGTAGCAACGACCACTACACCCAGCCTGTGATCAAGATCTTTGTCCCTAATGATCTCCTGATAGGTCTTGAATGCATTGGCGAGAGTGGCTGGATTGGTGGACGATACGACAAAGCCAAAGTCGACAACCTCCCTAGGTTCAGATTTTGTCTGGAACTAGAATTCAGTAGCGATTCCAAAACTCCGCCCGGCTCCTCGAACGGCCCAGAACAAATCGGCATTCTCGTTGGCGGACGCCTTGACGATAGTCCCGTTGGCAAGGACGATCTCGGCTTGAATGAGCGAGTCGGCCATTGTACCTTCGAGGCGGGTGGTCAACCCGACACCGCCAATGGTAACAAATCCGCCGACAGCAATCCTGGCACTGGCTCCAGTGGGCAAATAGAGCCTTCTTTTCGAGTGCAGCCCTTCAACCAGTGTCTTTTGGCGATGTCCTGGGCCAACCGTTGCCACGCCGGTGCCAGTGTCTACTTCCAGCTTCTGGAAGTGCCTCAAATCCACGACAATAGCACCATCCTCGCTTCCGAGGCCTGCAAAAGGTTAGCTGGATCTTCTAAGCGGGCCAATGGTACAGGAAAACTTACAGCTGTTCGTATAATCATTGCCGCCACTTCGAGCCTGGACCTTGCGATCACTGGTAGCTGCACCCCGCACAATCCCAGAGACTTCGGCTGAGGTCTTGGGATACAAGATGGCAAATGGCTTGCGCCTGTAGTTCAGATTGTAAGGGCGGATGTCGTTTTCTTCGAAGTCTGGCTCATGAGAGAACTGTGCGCGAGCAGCATCACCACTAACTGCGTCCTGGAGGCAATCCTCAAGAACGGCACGTGGCTTCGTGGTTGCGGCAACAGCGGCCAAGATGAAGAAATGGTGAAGCTGTAAAAGCGTGGAGAGTCTCATCTTGAGCTTTAGGGACGAATGTAGCTTGGAACTGAGTTCCCAATGAAGATTGAAGGTGGCTGAAGGATTCTTAGAAGAGGAGATGACTCGATGAGTTCTCTTTGGTTTGAGAAAGAACCGAATTTCCAGAGGCAAACGCAGGGAACTTTATAGCACTGAGCCATACACATCGTGTTTCATCGAGAGGATATCGTATGATGGATTTCTTGGTGCCGAAGCGAGGGTTCTTGCGGCACCGAATGCTGCGAAAGTCCGATAGTCCGTGACCTCGTTGCGGATTTTTGTAACGTGTCGTAAACACAACCGCGAGAACAGCGTCAGCCAAGCCGGCAGTTCTCCGTCGACCGCTCCTAAAGAGAGAGCTTACAGTATGATTGCCTTTGTGGTAGAATGAACTATCCTCCAATGAGTGAGTCGGACGGACTTTCGATTCGGGCCCGCGCCAGACAAGTGCCCCGGAGACTGCCGGCGAATCCGTTCAATTTAAGGTTAAATAAAGTATGCCTAGGAATATATGTCGGCTGTCCTTGGCAACGCATATGATCTTGGCAACGTGTATCTAAGGACCGATAGGTTGCCACTCGGGGCCCGCGGGATGCCTGCAACCGCCGGTGAAGAGGACTGAGACTCCACTCAGCATTTCACGGCCAAATCAAAAGCACGCGCACGAGACAGCAGTTCAGTTCTCTGTAGATGCCGTCAAACAAACTCTGTTACTGCGGACACATATTGAAATCGCCAAGTCGCTCATGTGTTCAGCGACGGCTGAAGGAAATACCTTTTGCCAATGCATGCTAGTACCAGTTGTAGAGAGAAAGGCGCACCCCTACACTAACTTGATCGCCTTCCGGGTCTCTAGATCGTTGGGTCCAAAATGCTTCTTTCTCTGCAACAGAATTCCCATTCTCTTCATTGTGTCGCCGTTCGCCTCCGTAGGTGAAACGATCAGCGACTGGTAGACATCGCCATCAGGGGACTTGTCCTCAAAGCCTTCTGTTCGCGCAATGACTAGAGCAAACAGCTCCATGTTGCAAACTTTGTCCGTCGACTCGGCATAAGAACAATCGAGCGTATCGAAGTGTGCATAAGATCCCTCCTCGTACCCGTCCGGGCACCTTAGGTACATGTGGCCAGTCGGGCCTTTCGTTTGCGAGAGCAACAGAGGGATCAGAGGGGCCTCCATCTTGACCCAGCCGTCCTTGACTCTGCCGAAGGGGTTCTCGCCATCAACTTCGACGTGGGAGTCGGTGATTCTGGCAATTTTCTCTGCCTTGCTTCGGAAGCCACTAGCAGGGATTCCGTCGACGGACGCCCACGACCAAGATGGTGCGCGGTACTCGTCAAATTCCTTGTGGCATTTCAACGGTTGCCAGCAGAGTCCCTCATGAATAGACTTCTTCCAGATGCCGGCGAGGTAGTCATCCTTCAAAAGACCCTGGAAGATCTTGGCGATGCCACTCAAGGCCGGAAGCTTGTCCGAGTGCACTGAGAGTTTGCGTGGACCGTATGCCCAAAGCATCGCGTACCATTGGGCCAAGTCGTTAGTCGACGCAACAGACCCCGCTGAGAACGAAGAAGCATTCGTCAACTCGCCGTCCCCCCCTTCGGAGGCATGGTGAAACCGGTACGGCAGCCTCAAGCCATTCTCCGCGACAGTTTCTTCCGAACACTCAAGGTAGACTTGGTTCTTGGCAAAATGTAGAACACGACGAGACAGGACACGCTCCTGAAACCCCCAAGCCCTTTGGGAAAGCGGATCTTTTCTCATCTCGATGTGATAAGACTTGATCAGTTCTTTGTCAAGTGGCTCGGCGGTTGCTATCAGGGTGCCGGGGCTGGATCCTCTGGGCTGGAAGGGGATTCGGATGCTTTTGGGTGGCTCGCGAGAGAAGAACAATCCTCCGTCGCTGTTTTCTGCTCCTGTTGCCGCAAGTGTGAGGTATGCGTTGGCGTAAATGGCAGCCATGTTGGACGATTCTCTTTCCCAGTCCTTGAGATGATCTTGGCAGATGCAAAGACTGTCAATCCACAAGTACTGCACTCCGAGGGTCCTTGACAGGGTGATGGCGTCGCGGAACGTTGCTGGCAGTGATGCGATGTCGATGCCCTCCCTTTTCTCGTCCAGGGTAGCTTGTGTCGTGAAATACGCTTTTGGTCCGCTGCCCCAACAATAGCTGAGGGCAATGTATTTACCCTCGGGTTGTTTGCCCTGCTCTGAGGTAGACATCTCAACCAGTTTGACCAAGTTTCCGCTTTCATGTGTGCCAACGTCGAGGATTCGCGATGGGAGGAGCCGGCTTTGTTGGGAACAACGCTCGTGCTTGTCGCATTTGGAAATCCAATCTTGTAAATGTTCGAGATGCTCGGGATCGATTCTCTCTTTGATAAGACGCCCTCTAAAGCGACTAGCCAAAGGGTCACCTAGAGGCAATGAGAATCATGAACACCAAAGGGGAAAGTCTTGCCACATACCTTCGTCGGCGCCAAAGCTAATGGCAGCGATAAGAACCACAGAGCCTCCATCTCTCCAGGCGGCAGTTGACAAGACGCAAAACCCATCTCCATCGTCAGGACGCTGGGTGACGTATAGGTCAAAGCTAGGCTGGGCTTGAAAGATCCCCAGAACTGGCTTGTCCAATCCTTCAATGTCGGATAGCACGGCATCAGCCTGGTACTCGATCAAACCACACAAGTCACATCCATCCTTCGCCGAGCGTCGAAGGCTATCAAGATCCGGGTGGAATCTCAACCCGAAGGTTTCAAGGCGTGCTACAGAAGGCTCCCTGTACAGATGGTGGTAGTGAGGTTTACCGCTAAGGGTTCGTCTGTACCCGTCTTCGGGAAAAGGCGGGAGGGTCTGGTGAGTGACCGATTCGCAAAGTTCGCAGAGGCGCGCCATCATGTCGATTTTCCACAGTGGATTCTCGAGGCATACTGTGAGGTCTAGAAAGCGATCACGCTCGCCTTTTATCCTTTTGGCTACGTATCATGGATACTTGACCAATCGCCACAACTGGTACATAAGCCCACACTTCACTTTGGTGAGGAGCGAAGTATCGTGATCCTTCCGCTGGGGCGATGTGGGACTGATCCTCCCAGCTGACAAGTGACAGGGGTCTGGTGTTTGCCTTGTTTGCCTAGCCAAGGCAGCAGTCGATATAGCCCGACGATCGTTTGTTCTAGATTGTACAGCATACGAGTTGAGGAAATCCCGCCGCTCTGTCTATACTATACAAGTGCCGGGGCAGGATTGATTCACTTAGCAGGTGTACATCTAGTGGCTGGTCTTAAGCGGGAAAGTAGTGACGTAGCTGTCCTACTATTGATGCAGAAAAGTCGCACATCCACTTAGATGCAGCTGAAATTCGCTGTCGACGATGCATTCTACGGTGACCAAGTGCTCATGAGTTATTATATCTTTTCAACACTGCTTAAGAGCCAGCCTTAAGTTAGCTTAGGTAAGGTTAGGTAATTAGGTTAAGTAGAGTGATATTATGTTATGTAAGGTTAGGTTAGGTGCTGGGTGTATATAGTTGTGCTTTTTTCCTTGATATATAGGTCTAAACAGTCTTCTGGGATTCACTCGATCATTAAATAGGTTGCCTGAACAGGGGCCACCACTGCATCATAAGATCCTCGAACAAGAACTTCACGCATGCTCGGCCACAACGAGGTCTACAGTGACCTCCCTTTCACCTACAGGCCCAACTGCGGCTTGAACCTCCTGGCGCACTTTCTTGGTCGCGAGTTTGAGTCATTCATCCGCAATAGCTCTGCGTACGCAATCATAGACACCACCCAGAAATTCGGCCTGGGGCTTGTCCAGCAACCTCCCCACGTGAGCTGAACAAGCACCGCAGTGTGGCAGAACGAGACAGGCTTCCGCAGAGACTCGGAATACATCAACCTACTACCCCGAGATTGAAGGATGACCTCCCACAAGGGTTTATAGGCGTGTCTGGGTTGGACCTTCAGGAGATTTTCATGGTATGTTCAGCATCTGGCAAACCACAGTATAAGACTGAGCCAGCTACACAAATATGTGGAAGGACCTTAATCTAGCACGAGAACCTCCTGGAACAGGACAACCTGGACTTCCTGTACTACATCCAACAGCGCCAGACGAAGAATCTTGCGGCTCGGTACACCGCATTCAGCATCCTCATTCGCGAGAACCAGCGCGCATTCCGCCGGGTAAATCCGATGCCCTTAACGAAGACCTTCCCATCGCCCATCGAGCCTCATCTGAGACCCCGAGCGAAGCATCAGACAAACTACAAGCTTCCAGCAACCCAGTAAGATAGCCATTGGATGATGAAGCATCCTCCTCTGGGAGTGCTTGTGGTTCCTGCCGAAGCCCTAGACTTGCTGAGGGTTTTAGGAGATTCCCTTAGGATTTTATTTTTTATTAATCTAATCCCTAAATCTAACTCCAGCCCTAACTTGGATACTATTGACCCTTAACTAATTCTGATACACCCTAACTAACCTTGATTAGGTTATTTACCTATACTCAGAAGAAAAATAATAACGTATAGATGGAGCATACTAGTAGCTGCTTAAGATGGCAAGATAGAAGTAAGCTCTTGACCTCCAGTGAAGTTTAAGGTAATGTATTTCAGATGGGACCTCGTCTCTATCATATCAGAACGTTAAAATCATTCGTGAGTCCAGTGTTATTCACATCATTCTCTTCCATCTATCCACCTACCAAGGCTTCCTCTCGATCGAGACCGGTAGTGCTTCCAACGAACTAAAAGCAATGTGTTCAGCCTTCACAACAGCCAAAAGATTCTGGTTATCATCCAGCACTCTAATATCCTCCAACGGGTTCTTTTCCAACACGATAAAATCCGCCAGAAATCCCTCCTTGACCTGACCGATCTCCTCTTCCCGTCGTAGCATCTTGGCACAGTTTACTGTCGCGCTCTGCAGAACCCCCAGCGCAGGCAGTACCTGTGATCGAATTGTGAACTCCTTCCGTTGAAATTGGTGCATTCCCGCAATGAGGTCGGAGCCAAAGCACATAGTAACACCAGCCTCGTGTGCAATCTTCAAGGCGTTGAGCCCCGAGCCAAGAATGGCTGCGTTCTTCTTGGCGCAGTCTTCGTCCTGGAATTGGTTGTATGGCGGTATGCTCATGGCATCGTGAGTGACCAGCGTGAGGGTGAGGAATATCCCCTTTTCGACCATAAGCTCAGCGAGTTCACGGTCGAGGAAGTTGCCGTGTTCGATTCCCAAGACTCCGTTGTCAATTATGTGTCTCATGGCGCGAACAGTGTACGCATGCGCCGTCACGTCCGTATCGAAGCTCGCCGCGGTGCGAACCATGGCTTGAAGCTCTTCATCCAGAAATTGCGGATGAGCCAGGTTGTTGAGACGACTGGACATATACTTTCCCTTCAGGTCAACGACAGCAGTGTTCTCCTCGTCGGATTTGTCGCCTTCCACCGAGGTTCTGGCAGTGAGTCTAGTGATCCGGCCTCCTACCGCTGTCACTCTTGCATGCTCAATGACCTTGCCATCCACGGGATCAATGAGATTGGCGTTGATGAACTGAATAGGCTTGTGAGGTGGCAGGATCCAAGGCTTGTCACCTGCAACGCCATAGCTTTGAGGAGGGGCCATCTTCTTAGTGGCCGTCATCGTAAGACTGAGAGTTGCCAAGATACAAAAGGGCGTTGGGAATCACACCAAACAAGGACGGAGGCCACTAACGACTTTTTTTTTTACTTATAGGTGAGTCGGGAATATTTATCTCAGTCCAGGGAGTTCCAAAAAGGACGGCCTTCGATCCGAGCTGGCGTGTAAGCTGCGACTCGCATCTCGGCTCCGGATCCGAGATAAGCCTCGTGATTTGTCCTAGTGGCTGCACCTATCTTCACCCCAGAGCTCGTTTCGGCAAGAGAGCAAGAGAGTCTGAGCAAGGATATAAACCATTGCACTGGACCCAAGTTTGTGTCATTGGGAATCGATCACCTCTTCATCGTCACAGCCTTAATCACACACCAATTTAGCTTCCTCGCACCTACTTAGACCCAAGCAACCAGTCATCATGGCAGACCTACCAGAGAAGGTGCCTGAGAAGACACCAAGTCTAGGCATCGGCATAGATACAGAGGTATTTGCCGAGTACACGCTCGAGGACGAGAAATGAGTTTTGAGAAAGATTGACTGCGTTGTGCTTCCACTCATGTGCTTCGTCGAGTTCTTCCAATGCAAGTCACAGCCGCCTCCACCAGAAGCATTAAGACTATAAACTAATCACAATACAGACCTTGACAAGTAATCCATGGGCTACGCAGCTGTTTTCAACCTAGCGGAGGATCTTGGAATGGACAGCCACGGATATTCCTGGTCTGTCAGCTCGTTTTACTTTGGCCAGCTCATCGCGAATTACATCTTCATCCACGTCATGAGCCACTTGCCTATCGCGCGATTCGTCGGTATTTCCGTGTTTGTACCTCTTTTCCTCCAAGTTGGGGATTAATCAGTCGCTGATATCGCCCTCGAAGTATGCTATGGGGAGTTCTCGCCGGGTCTTTGGCCGCCCCGAATAACTTTGGTGATTTCGCAGCAGTGAGATTCCTCTTAGGCTTTGCCGAAGGTGCGGCGCAGCCTGCCTTCGTCATCATCACGAGCACTTGGTACAAGAAATTCGAGCATTCATTCAGAGTTGCGTAAGTCTCCAGATCTACGCAAGCGTCACATTCACTCACTGAGACAGCGGCTGGGTTACCTGCAACGGAGTCGCCCAAATCCTCGGAGCTCTCATCATGTACGGCGTGGGTCTGTCTGACAACACGGCGATTGCGACTTGGAGAGTTATGTTCCTCGTCTGCGGTGGCGGAACCTTGCTTTCCGGCGCTCTCTTCACGTGGCTCATGCCGCTTGGCCCAGGCACAGCTTGGTTTCTGGGCGAGACCGAACGTGTTATTGCTTCGCAAAGGTTGTCTGTCGACCGTTTATCGAAAGAACAAGCCACGTTCAGCAAGTCCCAGGTCTGGGAGTTTGTCAAGGACCATCGAGCTTGGCTTCTCGTACTTGGTGCTTTTTGCAACACGCTGGCTTCCCCGGTCATCAAAGTGAGCAACGGTATCGTCCCCAGGCTCGGAATGATTCCTAACGTGATTTATCGCGTACTTTGCGATTCTCGTCATCAACGGCTTTGGCTGGTCGAAGCTCAACACCATGCTCGTCAGTCTCCCCGCCGGCGTCATACAGATCTTCTTCATCTGGGCTGTCGTGATTGGAATCCGCGTCACATCCATCCCTCGATGCTGCTGGGGCATCTTGGCCACCATCCCGCCTCTTGTCAGCAACATCGGCGTGGCAGTCCTCCCTCAGTCGTCGGAATGGGGCATTGTGGTCTGTACGTGGCTCTCCACTGTGCTGTCACAGGCCATGGTCGTGTTATTGAGTCTCGTGCCATCGAACATCAAAGACACCAAGAAGGCTGCTGCCAGCAACGGCTACTTCGTCTTCTATGCCGCAGCTGCCATCGCCGGCCCCCAGCTTTGGGCTGATAAGCCGCGATACACCAAGGGCGTCATCGCCGACCTTGTTGCGCTTGCTGGAAACATGATCATCTTTAGTCTCTTTTTGCTTTCTGCCAAGTTCGAGAATTGTCGTCAGGGTCGGAATAGTCACGCTGTTTCGGAGGAGCCTGGAGATGCCGACATGACGGATAAGCAAGACTTGAGCTTTCGTTACACGTTGTGAGGAAGGATAAAGGATGTTCATTTCACATCTTGAAGATAGCAGTGGTGGCAAGATAGTCAAGATATCAACCTCGTTTAGAATGGGGCCGCCCATCCCGTGTGAGTGCGACCAGTCGAATGAGCCCATCGGTTCCCCGCAAATGTCACTTGCTGAATTGCTTCCTCATGAGGCAAAGATCGACAAGCGGAACACATCCGCGCTAGCACCGATACCACCTTGAACTGTCCATCATGGATCACCTGGCAATCAATCCCCAGAGAGTCGAAGATAAGAGCTGTGAGCAGTGGCGCATTAACCAACTGTCAGACTGTAGCGTAGATGTGAGGGTGGGTATTGCAAGCCATTAACCATTTTAGGACCCTCCGACAACTAGGGGGCCGTAAACCTTTTCATTTCCGCGCCCTCTAGCTTTACTGATTGCAGGGATATCGCCGCATAACTCGGATGTTATACGTGGAAGATAAGCAGTGTTATCGCTCAGCCCCGGCTTATCAGCGACTTTGTCACACCCCCACGAGCCGTGCACTATCCCGCAAAGCTCAAGGGGTGTTGGTGTTTGGTAGTCGAAGATGTATAGATATCTGATGGCTGCCGCAGGTTGAGCGGCCACACTTGGCGTGATGCTTTGACTAATGCTCGAACCGGCAGCTTGGGTATGGGATCACGGGCTTGAAAGCTAACTTGAACCGAAACCTCCTTGACGACCGACAATACTTACCCCGCCTTCTTGACTGCGACTTGTGTTACCAACCGAGGTCGTATTTAAGTGTTACTATCGCCACCAGCGGGCTCTTGAGCAGGACTCCCTCACTCGTCTCAAGTTCAGCTACCGTTAGCTTCAACGAACGATATCCAACCGGCTTACAACAAAATCGTTGCCCAGTATGGCAGGCGACGAAGAAGCCCTCGCGGTGCCGCAGGTGACCAGCGTCCTGCCCATCGGCGATCTCCCCGACCATATTGCGGAAATGTCGGCGGATGAGCAAACCCTCGCAGCGCTGGGATACAAGCAAGAATTCAAGCGAGAGTTCTCTGCCTGGTCGACGTTTGCTGTCAGTTTCGCTGTCATGGGTTTGCTCCCCAGCATTGGAACAACCATGTGGTACGGTCTTGGTTACGGTATGTCGTGTCGTCTGTCAAGTTGGTTCTGTATCGCTGATTCTACTTCCAGCTGGTCCAGCAGCTAATACCTGGGGCTGGCTTCTCTCCGTGTTCTTCGTTCTCTGTGTAAGACCGCCGTCCTGCACACTGTCTACGCTGTTCTAACAAAACCAGGTCGCCATGTCAATGGCAGAATTGGCATCGAGCATGCCAACTTCAGGCGGACTCTACTACGCAGCAACAGTCCTCGCTGGCCCCAAGTACGGTCCATTTGCGGCCTGGATCACTGGCTGGGCGAACTGGTTAGTGCAAGTTACTGGCGCCCCAAGTGTCGGTTATGGTTGCGGTGAGTACCTTTACATTCCAGAGAGCCGCCTCTTAAGGGTCTCGAGTCTAATCCGTCTCTGTAGCCGGAATGATCTTAGCTGTCGCCTCGATGAGAAACCCCGACTACGTCCCAACCGATTGGCAGACATTTCTGCTCACAGTCTTCATCATGATCACCCAGTCGTGTCTCAGCAGTATGCCAACTCGCTGGATCGCAAACTTCAACTCAGTGGGAAGCATAATCAACGTGGCTTGCCTGATTATCACCATCATCATTATTCCAACAGCAACAACTGCGACCCCGAAGTTCCAACCCAGTGACTTTGCGTGGGGGATCGAGAACTTCACCGACTGGCCTGATGGAGCGGCCATGCTGATGTCGTTTCTCGCCATTACCTGGACAATGTCTGGCTATGGTTTGTCATCCTTTACTTTCTTGACTCGGAGCCTAGCTCGTGCTAGACGCGTACCTGGCTTCAAATGAGGAAACTTTACTAACCACACGCCTGCTCTCTTTACAGACTCGTCGTTTCACTTATCCGAGGAGTGCTCGAACGCATCAGTAGCAACGCCCCGATCCATTGTCATGACAGCGGTGTCCGGATCCATCTTTGGCTTTATTCTCAACACACTCATTGCATACACCATTCAAGATGTTGAGGCAATCTTCGAGAGCGACTTAGTACGTCAACGACCATGAAGCCCCAGGCATAACTCGTTAGCTAATTACCACAGGGTCAACCTTGGGCCGCGTATCTCACCCAGATTCTCCCCGAACCAGTCGCTATTGCTGTTCTATGCATGACCATTGTCTGCGCCTACTCGATGGGGCAGGGTTGCATGGTCAGCGCCAGCCGAGTCTGCTTCGCGTACGCGCGAGACGATTGCTACGGCGTGCTCAGCCCGACGTTGAAGAAGGTCAATCGCCACACTCTCACTCCCGTCAACGCAGTCTGGTTCAACACCATCATCGGAGTGCTGTGCATGCTTTTGCTCTTTGGAGGAGACGCTAGCATCACAGCCATCTTTTCCGTAGGCGCCATTGCTGCGTACATCGCCTTCGTCCTTCCCGTGTTTATCAAGATCGTCTTTGTCAAGAATAACTTCCGCCCTGGTCCCTGGAACCTCGGAAAGTTCAGCGTACCATGTGGCATCATCTCCTGCACATTCGCATTGGTCATGATGCCCATATTCTGCTTCCCAGCCTACCGGGGCAAGAACTTGACAGCTGATGGCATGAACTGGACCTGCGTTGTATTTGTAAGTTGTCTACGTCCGATGCATAAACACAGCTAACAAAAAGCCAAAGGGTGTCCCCATGTTGTTTGTCATCATCTGGTTTTTCGTTGATGCCCACAAGTGGTTCAAGGGACCGAAGATCAATATTGACGTATGTAAATTCCGTGTACGCTTGAGGAAGCATCATTGCTAACAGATATTCTTAGCATCACATGATGGGCCAGGGCACAATGACTGAAGGAGTTGAGGTCAAGGACCCGGCAATCGCCCAAGATGGATCGGATGGCGATAAGGATTCGTCGAAGAAAGGATTCTCGGAATAAAGAACATGCTGTTAGTTTGTATTAAATTGAAGGCCTAAGGAATCCCCATGCGTAACCATGCTCTTTGCTGGCGACTTTGACTTGACTTGATGATATTTTTCGATGATTGATCGCTCAAAACTAGACATATTTCGGTGTAGGGTAAGTAAATTTCCAATTTGACCAAAAGTGAGCATCGTGATTTAAGCCTATTCGAGGCAAATAGTGCGAAATTGACAAGCTCTAAAATGAAGTGGACCAATCCAATTCGTCTACAATGTTCGGAAAGCATGGAAGTTACCGACAGGTGTCTGCCGTTCTACGTAGATTCAAGAACGATCCATCTGAAGACGGATGCTAACCCGAATTTAGAAAGCAATTGCGAGAAGGAGTTCCCGTTCTTTGCGGAAATCACTCGGATGTTACTGCCGATGGTCGTTGGAAATAATGGCCAAAAGTATAGGGATCGGTATAAATCGCTGGCTCGCTGATAGCAATGTTGTCTACTCATTCTCATTCACTGGTCAATCACGAAGTCTCCACCACCCACTGGTCAGAATCATCTTTCCAATCTCATCAACTACGATTCTCGTCAATCATCGCCCACTCTTTATAAAATGGCCCCCTCTGCCGATATTTCCGACTTTGTCCCAGTCTCAGACTGGCCTGATCTCGAAGCACTCGCCGCCGGGTACAGCGAGCACCTTATGCCGCAATCCAATAAGCTGTCCGGGAAGAAATTTGAACATTCCTTTGACAACGGCTACCGAATTTCGCACTATTTTGTCGACGATGATAAGCTTACTTGGCGTATCCTGGATGGAGAAGAGCACGTAAGACTGAGCGGTGATGCTTAATACAAATCCTTTGAAGTACGCCCCAACATCTTCTTTGTGGACTTCTACAAGCCTGCCTATAAGGAACAAGTCAGCTTGGTTCTTGATGTCATCACTGGCCAAGCAGTGGTGGGTGTTTCCGGCTTCAGCGACGAGAACGGACAGCGGAGGACTTGGACCAAGTTCACAAATGCCACCGCGAACGATCGTGGATCCGTTGAACCTTACCTACCTACTGAGGAGCTGATTGGCAAGCACGTCTTATATCGCTATACCCCGCGAGACGCGTACGAACACGTCTATCTGAACAAAGGCACGTTTCTCTGGCACTGCCTTAGCGGTACGGAAAAGGGCCTGGCAGACGCCGAGCCTTGCAAGATGTTGAAGCTCCGAGATAGTTTGTATCTCTTGTTCTGGACGGAAACGATCATGCCCGTGGAGTCCATTGTGGTTGTCGATTTGGAAGCGATGCGGTCTACGGGGCGGTTCTTTTGCTGGGACCCGAAGCCGCAGCGAGCTGTCCACATGCTATTTGGCTCTTACGCCACTGCTCTTGCGGAGACAGATGGTACCAAGGAACTCGAGAAGCCAATTCGCCGGTAGAGGGTAGTTGTACATTCTCAAGTGATGAGGGGCGCTTCTTTGCACATTTTAAGGATATGTCATAAACAAGAATAAAGGTTTCACTACTGCTGATGGCAGTGAACAATGTGCTTCCGTATTGTATGTATCCCAGTGACTGCACAGTTACGTATCGCTGGATATTTCAGGCCTGGACATTGGATGTAAGACAAGAGCAGGTTGCATATACCGCAAATCACCCAAGAACATCAATGGTACGACGAGCATAGCCCAACCAAAGAGAGCTGCAGCTGTCATACGGATTTTGAGGGTCTCGTGGTAAATCCATGCCTACATGGGCATTACTCGGTGTACGTGGCGCGGGGAAGACAACAGCACTAACTTGATGGGGCAATACTCGGATTTCTCACGACGGTGAGACGCTCGGCGATTTCTCAGCGAGCTTGGGGGGGGGAGCGACATGGTATTTAAATGTCAATAGCTCGATCAAATATCTTGCTAAAACATTAAATCGCCTCTTTTATGACGCGCGTGACCTATTGTTGAGTCCCTTGTCTGACTTGAATGCTCTGTTACCATGAGAACCACTTGGATCAGCCCTGTTTCCGCCGAGACGAAGGCCAAACGTAAGTCGTCCCCGCTGGAAATGCTCTATTGCGCAGCCCTCACTCATACGTTCGTACAGCTGTCGTCGTCGATGGGCCTTCATTCGCCCTCAATGGAAAAAAGGTTTCCTATCGCTTCCACGTCGACAGTGTCACCGGCGACCTCATCTCAGACCACTTCGGCGGAAGCGTGAGTGAGGATCCCGTTGCGCAAATCCTCACAAACGGCGGAGGGTGGTCAACGCAGGCGCACATCAGACGAGAGTTCCCCGACCTCGGCAGAGGCGACTTTCGAACTCCCGCCGTGCATGTCAAACACGCCAAAGGATACACCGTCTGCGACTTCAAGTATAAGTCACACACCGTCATCGAGGGGAAACCCGCTCTGCCCGACCTGCCATCTACTTTCGGGCAAGATGAGGATGTCACTACGCTCGTTGTTCATCTCTGGGACAGCTACAGCTCCGTCGCAGCCGATCTGTCGTACTCCATCTTTCCCAAGCACGACGCCCTCGTACGAAGTGTGAAGATCACAAACAAGGGCGATAGCAGCATTAGTGTTGAGAAACTGGCTAGTCTCAGTGTCGACTTCCCACACAGCGATTACGAGATGCTTCAACTGCAGGGCGAGTGGACGCGAGAGTGCACAAGAACTCGTCGCAAGGTCGACTACGGCATGCAAGGGTAAGTGCAGTCTCTACTTTCTGAGTATCTCGACTAACATTTCCAGTTTCGGGAGTAACACTGGCTACTCGTCACACTATCACAACCCCTTCCTGTCCCTGGTGACACCAACCACAACAGAGTCGCACGGCGAGGCCTGGGGCTTTTCCCTCGTGTACACGGGCTCGTTCAGCGTCGAGGTTGAGAAAAGCCCACAGGGTCTGACTCGTGCTATCGTTGGCATGAACCCTTGCCAGCTTTCGTGGCCGCTTGCGCCCGGACAATCGCTGGCGTCTCCAGAGTGCGTTTCCGTGTATTCCGAGAGAGGCGTTGGAGACATGTCGCGCAAGTTCCACCGACTTTATCGCCAACATCTCATCAGAAGCAAGTTCGTCAACGAGACGCGCCCGGTTCTCCTCAACAGCTGGGAAGGTCTATACTTCAACTTCGACGAGAGCACCATTTACAAGCTGGCACAAGAGTCTGCAAAGTATGGCGTCAAGCTTTTTGTCCTCGATGACGGCTGGTTCGGAGACAAGCACCCTCGCGTTGACGACAAAGCTGGTCTGGGCGATTGGGTGGTGAACCCCAAGCGGTTTCCAAATGGCCTGAAGTCGCTTGCGGAGAACATCAACAAGCTCAAAGCCGCAAACTCCGACGAGACACTCAAGTTTGGCCTCTGGTTTGAGCCTGAGATGATCAACCAGAACTCCGAGCTTTACGAGCAGCACCCCGAATGGGTGCTCCATGCGGGCCAATATCCCCGGAGTGAAACTCGCCAGCAACTGGTTCTGAACGCTGCCCTTCCTGAGGTTCAGGAATTCATCGTCAAGTCGGTCTCCAACATTCTCGAGACTGTGCCAGTTGCCTACATCAAGTGGGATAACAACCGAGGCATCCACGAGAGCCCAACGCCCGACAACCACCATGCTTACATCATCGGCATGTATCGCGTCTTCGAACGCCTGACGTCAAAGTTCCCCGATGTTATCTGGGAGGGCTGCGCCTCTGGCGGCGGTCGCTTTGATCCCGGAATCTTGCACTACTTCCCTCAGGTCTGGACATCAGACAACATGGATGCTCTCGATCGAATCCACATCCAGTTTGGAACATCTCTGGTGTATCCGGCTTCAACCATGGGTGCGCACATTTCTGCCGTACCGAACGACGTGACGGGTCGAACCACACCACTTCGATTCCGAGCTCACGTTGCGATGATGGGCGGCTCCTTTGGATTGGAGCTCAACCCAGACGTCATCCCGGAGGAAGACAAAGCACTTATCCCCGAGTTGATTGCGCTCGCGGAACGGGTCAACCCTGTCATCATCAAAGGAGACATGTGGCGTTTGGTTCTTCCCGAATCGTCCAACTATCCGGCAGCTCTCTTCATCTCGGAAGATGGGAACCAGGCTGTTCTCTTTGCCTTCCAGATTCGATCAACTTCAGTACACAACTTCCCTTTGCTACGGCTGCAAGGGCTGGATGCGTCTGCAATGTACAAGCTTGAGGGCCAGGGAACATTCTCGGGTGCGACGCTGATGAACGGCGGTATTCAGTATCGATTTGGGGCCGACTACGATAGCAAGGTCGTTTTCATAGAAAAGGTGTAAAATAGGTGGAACGGCTGAGGGGAGACTGGGTTTTGGTAACTGGGACAGACATGACAAGTCAGGTCAACAGAAGGATATTGGGCTGGCAAACATCCCAAAGCGCGGGAGTAGAGGTGACTCGTTTCTGAGTATATAGGATCAGATCGGTGACCAACTTACTGGCAAGTTTAGTACCTCAAGTGATCCCTCTCCTAATCAAAGCCTGTACCTGACGTGGTCGTGACCTCGCAGAGTGGTGTCAAAGCTGGGGTACCCAGATCAAAAAGCGCCAAATCATCCTCCATCGCCCAACTCATACACTCAATTGTCTCTTCGGTCTGTGCCGATATTTCCTCAACATCTGGAGGTTGCTCAATAGTTTCTCCTTCTTGGGGCATTTCCCACTGAATATTAATGTGAGATGTAGGATCTGAGAACTCCAGCAGGCCCGCAGAATGCTTCAATAGCATGGGTAAGAGATGTGACGGATGGCCGCGCACTTGTGACAGAGCCCTAATGACGGCATGTAGCAAGTTTCGAGGCCCCATCTCGAACGAAGAATGATTCCAGCTTGGTAATAGAGCGCTGTCCACTAGGCTGATACCGACGTCGAAAAGCTTTTGCTCCTAAACCCTGTTAGAAAAAAGGAATTTTTCGGTACCAAGTATCTTACCATTCCAATACCATGGCAATCTTTGGACTTGGATCCAACAGAATCCAACGCGGTCACGATAATCTTTCCAGCGTCAATTGGGACACCGAGGGGAAGCAGTAGCCCACGGTTGTACGCCGAAGATGGCTTCTTCCCAAACGCCAATCTCCACATGGAGACTCTGAGCCATTGCTGCGTGATGAGTGTGTCGAATCTTTGGCTCTCAATGACAGATCTATCTGCCTGAATATTGCAAAGCTTGTTGTTGATCTCATGTGTTAAAGTTAAGTCGTCCGGTTGTTGGTTATCGCCTTGAGGTTGCCATTCATAGAGGGAACACGGAAGGAGTTCGAAGAGGCGGATGTGATTAAGAAAGTCGTGCATGACGGCTGGACAATTTGAATCGACGACTTGGGGTTTGACAATGGAGCTTCGCAGTTGCACTCCTCTACGATGCTGGAGGGCGAAGGTTCTGTAGGGGGAATTAGTTAAGAACGATTCCGTTGAAAGTGTTGAAATAGACGCGACGGGAATGTCAAACCTCACCTTTCAGTGACAAACAAAAGCCAGAATAACCGACGCCTCTTCTCACGTTCGTTCTCCGGCAAACCAGTGTAGCCAGATTCTCGAGTGAGGTCAAGTGATTGTGCAAGCGATATGCTCTGGTTGAGGTAGAACCAGGCATATCGAGCGTTGTCGAGGTTGCCGTAGCTAGCAAACAGAAAGAAAGAGGCTAAGATAGAGTCAAGGCTGGTATCATCGATGACGTTGTACTGCCGAAGGGAATTTTCGGCGAGACTGATGAGCATTTCGCCAGTCAGTTGAGGTTCGAGTGGAAGATGGGCACCCGGCCCTTCTCCTCCTCCATTTTGCGCGCTGTCCATGCGCAGCTGTATTCGCGTGACGGCGCATAATGATATTATGAGGGCGTATCGTGAGGGTGGTAGCTCGTCGAGTCGGATTGCGTCGGCTAGGAGGTCATCGCCATCGACCGCGGGCATGATGGGGAATAGGTACTTGAGGAAGACCTGGATGTGAGCGAACAGGGAGAGAGACAACCGCCTGCTATATCCTGCCGCGTCTACCAAGAGGTCATCCAAGGAGGAAGCAGCGTTGTCGAAGATTCCGGGCTGAGGAGTGACATGTTGACTTGGTGACTGAGAGTTTGCAGGGGGGGAAGCAGAGTGTTGGGGTTGTCGATCCGGGAGACTCTGAGGCGGTTGATCGCTGCTGCTGATGCTGCCTGGACTGCTATTGCTGTTGCTCGTACTTCTGAACGGCGTGTTCGTGTCTGGCGTGATAACTCGAATGAGATCCTCGTCGAAGCCAGCCAGTCCTCGCCTCAACTGCGACTGACGACGCCCCTGTCCCTTCCGGGCTCCTTTCCGCTGGATGGTGTGCAGGTACTGACACTGCAGCGCTCCGGCATCGCAGTTGTTGCACGGGCGGCCGCGGTTGCACTTGACCTTGCGGAACCGGCAGTTGTCGCACGCCTGGCGGAGCTTCTCCCTGTTGCCTGCCATTGAATGTAACGCGTTCGTTCCACTGCGTCTTGTTTCGTCGTCCGTTCACGGAGCTGGTGAGGAGATGTTGGATGGACGGAGCGTGCGGCTCCGAGCTCCGAGCTCCGTCTACCGTAAAACGACCCCGGCTTTCGCGTCACGTGATGAGCGGGGTCGAATTATCGTCCGAGATTTAGAGTTCCCGACCGACGGTCCGCCGTAGCCGAATGGGGTAATACTCGGGGTTCTGCTCGCATCCAACAAGACCTAATCCTTGAATTACCCCGGACTTGAGCACAACCCCATGGGGTGATCAACTGTTTGCATACCTTTTTGGAAGTCTATATAGTAGGCTCTTGGCCCGGAGTTTTGGTTGTTGAGACCTCTCAAGCACAAGGACAATTCTTGGGTTTCTTACACCTTTTCCATCTTCTACACCCCTTCTTCATCCTTTTTCATCCCTCCGAGGAACCATTCACAATGGCCAAGGAAATGATGGAAACAACCGCCTCCCATGCCGAGCATAATCCTCCCCCCGAGGTGGCTGTCAAGCACTCTGTCGGTCAACATACCACCGACCAAGCGAGAGAAGCCGCCCACACCGAGCACAACCTCCCGCCCCTCGAAGCCATCCGCAAATACCCAAGAACCATCATCTGGTGTCTGGTCATCTCCATGTGCGTCGTCATGGAGGGCTACGACACCAATTTGCTCAGCAATTTTTACGCCTACCCTGCCTTTGCGAAGAAATACGGCGAATGGAACGAAGCCACCCAAAACTATCAGCTTTCGGCACCGTGGCAAGCTGGTATTGGCAATGCTTCAGGCGTCGGTGCCTTCTTCGGCACCCTCTTGAACGGTTATCTCGTCGGAAAGTACGGCCAGATTCGAGTCCTGCTCGGCGCGCTATCGGCCCTCAGCTGCTTCATCTTCATCGTCTTTTTCGCTCCCAACAATACGGTTCTCGTCATTGGACAAATTTTCTGCGGTCTCCCGTGGGGCATTTTTGCGACTTCGGCCCCCGCTTATGCTTCCGAAGTTCTTCCCATGTCACTACGAGTCTACATGACCAGCTGGACCAACATGTGCTTCATCATCGGCCAACTCATTTCGGCCGGCATTATGGCTGGTTTAGTCAATAACTCGACTCAGTGGGCCTACCGAATTCCATTTGCCATTCAGTGGTTCTGGCCTGCCGTCTTGATCCCCATCATCTCGTTTGCCCCGGACTCCCCGTGGCATCTCGTTCGAATGGGCCGCGAAGAAGATGCCATGAAGTCTCTCATCCGTCTGCGACCTAAGGATACTGATTCCGAGCTCCAAGAGGCTCTCAGTCTGATCATTTATACCAATAACCTCGAAAACCAACTCTCCGTCGGCACCTCATACTGGGATTGCTTCAAGGGATTTGAACTCCGCCGAACCGAAATCGCCTGTGTGGTGTTTGCAGGACAAATCCTGAGTGGTTTGAATTTTGCTTATAACAGTACTTATTTCTTCCAGCAAGTTGGGCTGGATTCAAACACAACATACCGTCTCAATGTTGGTGGAAACGGAATGGCTCTATTCGCAACCATCATTTCGTGGCTTTGTGTCATGCCCTATTTCGGCAGGCGGACAGCATATTTGTGGGGCATGTTCGCAATGAGTACAATCTTGTTTATCATCGGAATCCTAAACACAAAGACATCCAATGACAA
Source organism: Neonectria punicea (assembly GCA_037954315.1). Taxonomy (NCBI): domain Eukaryota; kingdom Fungi; phylum Ascomycota; class Sordariomycetes; order Hypocreales; family Nectriaceae; genus Neonectria; species Neonectria punicea. The sequence goes on along the minus strand of JAZAVJ010000055.1, from coordinate 133,990 downwards.
TGTTGCCCTTGCTCAGGCTTCCTTGACTCTGGTTTGGACGTTTGTTTTCCAGTTGTCTGCTGGACAGCTGGGTTGGGCGCTTCCCGCCGAATTGAGTTCGACCCGCCTCAGGCAGAAAACCATCTGCCTGGCCCGCAATTCCTACGCCATTGTTGGAATCGTTGCCGGAGTTCTCCAGCCATACTTTATGAACCCGACAAAGTGGAATCTGAAGGGATACACTGGATTTGTTTGGGGATCCACCGCTTTCTGCGTTTTCGTCTGGGCTTACTTCCGTCTTCCGGAGACCAAGGACCGGACATTTGAGGAGTTGGATCTTCTTTTCCACAAGAACGTTTCGGCCAGGAAGTTCAGCAGCTACAAGATTGAAGCTTTCAGCGATGAGGATACTGTCAAGCTCAAGGGCGAAACCGAGGATGCAAAGGTTTAGGAGCACAACTCAGCAAAAGAGCAAACAACTGTCTGTGGGTATGGATCTAAGCTTTGAGAGTAGCACGATTTCTACGAAGCCGGTGCTATGGGAGGAGTTGATTCATACCACTGTAAATAGCGGCATTGCTTTTATCTATTGACTCTGTACTTGCGTCCCTGAATCCCTCCACAATGACCATTTTTGAAGTCGTAGTGAACTCGCACGATATTCCTCTGCAATATTACCACAACCAAATAGTAGCAAGTATCCGTCTATACATTACTCCTACCTAACCTGAGCACCATACCCTAGATAACCTGAATACTAGCCCAACTCCTAAACTAAACACACTCACTCTAACTAAACCTAACTACTCACCTCGAGGAGGGGCATAGCAAAGCCTAGCTTCTGAGTCAAACTCCACCCCGCACTGGGCATACTTCAGCCGGGCGTGGGATTCTGGGTGAACAGCCTGAGTGTAAGGTGAATTACATAACCTGACCACAGATTTTGCACTGGAGGTGAAGACACGGCATCAGAAGACCAACGTTCCGCTGACGGTGGACGAGCACAGGGGCATAGGGCGTGGCAGGAATGGATGTCCAATGCAGGCGATCCAGACGTTATTCATACAGGGCCAGTCACAATGTCAACACCAGGAGCCCAACATGACTTCAATGGGCATGTGAGTCCTAATGCCAACCAAGTACCAATATCTGAGTGGCCGGTAAGTGGCCCTTCACACTATTTATTATCAAACCAATACTGACTCTTATCTTATAGGACTGTCTCGGTGCCGAAGGTGTAGATTTTTCCATGCCATCATACTCATCCTCTCAAGTTGCAGGACCACAAGTTGTCAGCCCTGAATATCAGCGTTCCGGTCTTGACAATCCTATGAATAATTGGACCATAAATGGACAGCCGTTCTGGCTCTCCGATTTAAACAACAGTTTTGGAATTTTAGAGCGAGACCACATGCAGGCACCAGCAGCAGAGAGCTTGCACAACTGGGACATTGGTACTGTTGACACAGGGGAGTAATTATCTTGATCAGCTCCCTCATCACACCGCTGCACGGGTACTTCTGCTCAATGTCGGGCCATTCCTCAGTAATATCTTAGTTCTGCTTTGGATGCCCTTGAGCATTTTTTAGCCTTCTGACTATTAGAAATATTCCGTAAGAGCAATGCCAAAAGAATGTCCCCGTGCAAACCACGTTTTCTCTAGGTCACGACTAAAACGACTGATCTGCGTAAAATTCGTCAGATCCCATCTCCGGTGTAGATCAACCCGAATTAGCTCAATGTCCTCAGGAGAGCTCATGAAGAAGCCCAGCGTGTAGACGGGCCAATTCCCGATAAAGCACTTTGGCCATCCTTCGTCGCTTTGCTGCCCTCGAAGAATCTGGACTGCTTTTCTAATCTGCCAACTGTCGCCCGCCGGCATGGGGGAAGAGTCACTACTCCTTTCGTTCCGTTCTAATTGTTCAAGCAAGATAGATGCGATGATGGCATACAGGTAGCCTGCATCTCTATAGTACCGTTCTTGACAATTGGACCGGTTGCTCGCAGCTGAGAATTTCAGATCTTGGTCACAAAGTATCGCGGCTTCCCAGAACTCCACTTCGCTTCGTATTTCGTCAAGCGTTCCCTGATCTAGCCGGGACTGAATTCGACACAGCTGCCGCAGTGATAGGTTTAGTCGAAATAATGAGGCTGGGATGCCAAGAACTGGGCTGTTGAAACTCGTAGAGCGCTCAGGAAAGAATAACGACCGATTTAGGAGCTTCTCGGCTCGGCTCCAAAAGTCGATATCGAAGTCGTAGTCCAGCCCAGCGGGATCTGACCACAGACCCGTCGTGACTAAGAAGATTTGGTACAGAACGCTCTCGACTGCAAGTCTGTCGAACAGTCTGTCAATGCTCAAGGGTCGACTGAAGAGCCGCAGAGTGAGGATTCGCGTTGCGGCTGTGAGGTGACGTGGTATATCAGCATCAGTGCCATAGCCCATGCACTACACGCCTGGTAATTAGTATGATGACGATCGATACACGTATCTCAAACTTAGTGGAAAGTAGAAAGGCTTACCCCGTGCAGGTACATCAGCATCACAGACATCAACAAGCCATTGTGATTCTCCAGCTGCGAAGCCCTTGCCAGGAACCTGGACAGCTCTCTGAGAGCATTCGAATAGTAGGTGAGTGCCAGCTCTTGCATCCGTGAAGATGCGTCGATGCAGTGTATGTGAGAAGCAGCACAAGCCAGAACAGAGTAGTAGAGGCTCTTATGATGCACCATGAGGTCTTGTATCTCATTCAACCATCCGTCGTAAAAGCCGGGGTGGCATTTGGGTAGCAGCAGAAGCCCATAGAACCTCTCGACGAAATGGCGCGAAATGACCAGTTCTAGACCGCGAGACATGACGCCGTGCGCCACAGCTGTCTCCGAGCGGAGGCATAGTTCCGGATCAATTGCAGCACCTGTCGGTTCAAATCGGACGACCGGAGCTTCATCGTGGCTTTCTTCGTCGCGATCAATCTGCAGCGGTGGCTTTGAAGTCGCTCGCTCGGTTTTGACTGGACTCGTTCGGTGTCGTAAACGCTTATGAGAGGTGAAGCGACGATCGAGCAGTTCTGCTGTCGTTGGCCACTGGCAGTGCTTGTTCGAGCGATGGCATCCTCTACAGACGGGGAGTCGCTCGTCGCACTTCTTCCTTCGTTTTCTGCCTATTCAGCGCCGTCAGAGAAGTCTACCGGAGCTGAAAGAGGGATCGGTAATACATGTAAGGCAGCCAGTCTTGGTACGTAACCTGGCCTGGGTAACACGGCTCATGATGCCCAGAGGGAGTCAAGACAGGGTATTTGGGCGAACGAAAACATCGAATCGAGTGTCATGCAGGAGGGAGATGGGGCGAGTGATTACTGGGGTGCGGGGAGATATCCATGATTGGGGCTTGGTTTATCTGGGGAGACTAGGATAGCTGTGATTTGATTGATCGGCTGCGTGGGAGATAGCGTGAGGGGCCTCTGCACGAGATAAGGTAGTCTAGGGCATCAACTATATGAAGCTAGTACTGCGCAGCGGCCGGTTTGCGGATGACTAGGCCCGTCCAGAGGTACAGGATCCCTCGCGACCGTGGTTCATGTCTCAACACGATAATCTAATCTTGAATGGTATGAAAGAATAGTTCCGATCAAGAAAGCAAATGGAGATAGATCCAATTCACTGATATCGACTACATTTTATCTGATCTCACTGGGGTGCAGTTGCACACGAGCCGTCTTTAATAACAGTGGGCCATGTCGACATGGCAAAAAGGGAGAAAAAGTTGAAGACGGATTGCTATTAAATCCTAGCGAGCAAGCCCGAGGTGGAAAGTTGAGCATCAGACTATCTCAAACATTACTTGGAACTCCACTTAGCCTTGTCTTTGTTCACAAGATCCCGATATTTGCCAGCACTTGAAACCCGAAGAGTCTTTCCATATTTGATCATGATAAAGAAGACCGAAGAGGCGGCCATACCGACAAAGGCAGCAGAGATAAAGCAGTTCTGATAGCCCAGGTTTGTGATCCATGGAGTAATTCTGTACGTCCTATTAGCTTTTTGCTCGTGAGACGCTGCAGATGGAATGGAGGACTTACCCGTAGCTGATGGCGAATGACATGGTGTTCCGGACGAGAATCACAGTCACGATAGCGTCACCACTGATGTCGTGGTAGCTGTCGATCAAGTAATTCACACTCAGAGTGATGCCCACCGTGGTAGTAAAGGCAAGACAGCACATGGCAAAGATCAGTCCAAACCAATGAACTCCGTGCTGAGCACCAACGCCCCAGAGAATCAAGGACCCAGGAACCATGATGACGCAGATGACAAACGGCCAAAGGCGATGCTCAGCCTCCATGATGCCGTTGTTCCGTCGCGCAAGCTTGATTGTCAGCCAGTCGCTCAGTTTGCCGGAGATGAAGGACCCAAGAATGACACCGACGCAGCAGGACAGATAACTCAACCCCACCATCGAGGCACCAAAGTTGTAGGGCTCTCCGGACAAGATAATGGAGGCGGTGGCGTTGAGAACATTAAACCAGATCAGGTATGACCCGTACGAGAAGCCGGCGTAGAAGATGACGGGCCAGCTGAGGAATTTCAGACTTCGAAGCGCACGGTGGATCATGTTCTGGCCTGGAGATGGTTGCCAGATGGAAAGCTTCTGGACAAATGTCTTCGGGGCTGCGTACACCTCGCCAATCTCGGCCAGGTGAGGGTTGACTGCCTCGGCAGGGGCCTTGTCGTCCGAGGGCGATTTCGATTCCGTCGACGACAACGCTGTATCTGTGGAGATATCCGTGGTCATGCGGTTGTAGTTCGTCTCTTCCATGAATAGAAACAGGAAGACGAAGACGAATGCCAGGAAGATGGCCGGCCAATAAAAGACCCATTGCCATCCCTGGTACTCGGCGATGAAACCGCAGATGACGGGCGCAAAGTAGTTGCTGCCAGCCAGCGTGAAGGCGTAGATTCCCATATATGTACCTCGTTCGTGGGTGAAATACTAGTACTTCTGGTTAGTTGTATTCGGTCGGCATTGGTATGATTGAGGTGCGTACGATGTCGGTGACGGAAATCTCTGGGAGTGCCTCGATAGGCGAGATGAAGAACCCTTGTAGAATGCACTTGGCAATCCATTCGCCGTTGCTTGTGACGTATGCACTAGACGTGGATTAGCATGTCACTCAAAATAGTTAAGGCATCTCGCCGGTTCACAGTGGTGCTTACCTCCAAATGCTCGTGCCCTGTTGTTACTCGGTTAACTTTCATCAAAGCACATCGAAAGGCGATGGTAGAACTTACAATGGCACCAAGGATAGAGATGAGATAGGCCAGTCGCTTGCCGTATCTCAGGGAGAAAGGCTGCCAGAACAACAGACCCCAACCCAGGAACAGGAACATGTAGCCAGTGCCCTCATTGAGCGTGGCAATGGAAACTCCAGATGCTGCGGATAGAGGGACGATGACGGAATAAACCGTGGAAACGGCAATTCCCGTGAACCAAGTATACCTACTCGAGGTCAGTCCCAGAACCTAGATGACCCGGGTTGTCGGTTCGAAATACTCACAGACTCTGGCAGATCATCGAGATCAACTTTCGACGAGGAGACCAATTGAGCGGATCATTGGGGTCTTTGGAAGGCGATGGATTGAGAACAATATCGCCAGTACCACCGGAGTGAGGAGTATGCATCGTGTGGTCCAGGTCGACCAGATGCACCGTACCGGGGACGGCATCCCGGTCCGACATGTTGTCTGAAGTGATCGACATGGTCGTGTTGGGAAGAGTGAAGATGCTGGTGGTTGAGGAGAAGAGAGGAGTTCGGTGACGACAGCTGTGGGATGGAGGTGAGGTTGCAGTGGCCTTTATAAGATGTTGGGTTACTATCACTATCCGTATCTTTTCACTATCTGCTGAAGCCGGCCGGGGTTCGCAACGAAGGACTCCTAGTCTCTAGCCAGACGGTCAAGGGATGTCAGATGCTGCTTGGCGAGAGTGACAGAGAGGCCGCATGTATACGCCGGCTGATAACGCGCGGGCTGAAAGGATTGAAGTCCGCAAGCCTGATCCTGTTCGCACAACGCTTCATCATCGCTTCCAACGCCTTTTTTGCTACAGCCGTGCAACGCGGCAGACACCCGAAGATCCGAGAGTTGGCGAGCTTTCGTCGATCCGGAACGATGGAGGACCCGCAAACTGGCGCAAATACGCGTGATTGGATGATGATGGCCTCGTTGGCATGCGTGATAAGCGATAACCATCGAGGCCTGATATGCGCATTTGGAGATGATTGGCTGGGGTGCGAGATAGTGGTGTTGCACGTCCTCGTAGCGTCGTGGCGTCGTGTCTGGGACTTGACGTCAGCAAGGATCAGATAGACTAGACTCCGGCTGCTTGGACGTGGCTTGCACCCTTTATTGAAGAAGCCAACGATAGACGTTTGCGACGGTTGCGATATCATATCTCTATATCCCTGATGAAGCGGGGAAGTTGGCATCGCGACAGAAGCCAATCGAGGGCGTTTGCGCTCCGGGGAAGGCATCCCCGCGGATAGTCCAGTTATCGCGATTCACGACGTAGATTTCGGTCCTCCCTTCTGTGGTCTTATCCTCCCTTGATCAGCCTTGTGACACGCTGCACGGCATTGCAGACTGTGGATCTGCTCGTCAGTATTAAATGGCACCAGTCTGGACGACCAACGTCGACACTATTCACTTATCTCTCCCCAGTTCTCTCCTTTCCATCTCGTTCATTTCCCACCAAGATAAGCTGAAAAGAAGCTTGGCGATTGACCATGGCCATTTCCATTCCTGCCAAGACGACCACCAAGTCTCTTTCCATCGTCCAGCCAAAGGCCGTGCCGCGAGGCACTCCAGAATTCGAGGCCAAGCGGGCTGCGTTGCTCCAAAGATTTGCGGAAAAGATCCCGCTGGAGTACCATCTCCCTCAAGACCTCATCGCCAACACACCCACTGATGTCTCTGGCATACCAGCCACCTGTGGTATCCTGACACCGGAGGAAGTCGAGATCACAGAGTCCTACGATGCTGTCGGTCTCGCAGAAGCAATTGCGGCACGCAAGTACACTGCAGTCGCCGTTGCCACAGCCTTCTCAAAGCGGGCCATCATTTCTCATCAGCTCACTTGCTGCTTGACCCAGTGGTTCATGGATGATGCTCTCGAGCGGGCCAAGCAGTTGGACGAGTATTTGGCCAAGAACGGAAAGACGGTCGGTCCCCTACACGGCGTGCCAGTCAGCATCAAGGACCACATGCCCATGGCGGGGACATTCTCCTCGTTGGGTTGCTTCAGTAGCATTGTCAAGGACGAAACCGATAGCCACATGCTTGCCATCCTGCGTGACATGGGCGCTGTCTTCTACTGCAAGACCAACCAGCCCCAGACGCTCATGCATCTCGAGAGCGACTCTCTCTGGGGCCGAGTGTTGAATCCCTTCAACATCCACATCTCGGCCGGTGGCTCAACTGGTGGCGAGGCAGCCTTGATCGCCATGAAAGGCTCCGTCTTGGGCGTCGGCACCGACATTGGCGGAAGCATTCGTGCACCCGCTGCGTTTTGTGGCATCTATGGGTTCAAGCCGACGTCGCCTCTTCTTCCAATGAAAGGCTTCCTCGCGACACCCTCCGCGGCAGAGCTCAACATTGTATGCTCAACTGGACCCATGTGCCGTAGCTTGCGAGACATGGACCTTTTTATGAACGGCGTCATCGCCGCGAAACCATACCTCAAGGACCCTAGGGTGGCTCCGTTTCCCTGGACCGGCCTGAAGACGCCGATAAACAAGCGTCTCAAGATCGGCATCATCAACAATGACGGCTTCATCGTGCCTCAGCCCCCCGTCAAGCGAGCAATTTCCTGGGCAAGGGAACTTCTATCCGACGCCAAGCACGCAGACTTGATCGAAATAAAGGAGTTTAAGCCCTTTGGCGCTGCTGACGCGTGGGACAAGGCACGGAGGATGTACTGGCCTGACGGCGGGCAAGGCAGCAAAGGTGCTATTCTCGCCACTGGAGAACCAGTCCATCCCCTGAGCGACTGGATATGGAAGGATGAAGAGCCCAATGGCATGCAGACCGCGCAAGACGTCAACCTGGCGCGCAGAGAGAGGGACGATTTCCGATGTGCGTTTGCCGAAAGCTGGAACGAGCAGGATGTCGACGTGGTTCTTGGTCCGGCTTTTGTTGGCCCGGCTTCTGCCCATGAGACGGCCTTTTACTGGACATACACATCGCTGTACAATTTGGTCGACTACCCTGGCGTGGTGATGCCGACTCCGATCAAGGCCAAGGCCAAAGAGGAGTACGATCCCGACTATGTCCCGTTGAGCGATGCCTGCAAACACGTTAAGCAGTTGTGGGAGGGCTCGAACTTTGAAGGGGCGCCAGTCGAACTCCAATTAGTGGCCCGGAAGTTTCATGATAACGAGTTGTTTGGTGCGTTGACAGTATTGAAGGATATTCTTGGGTTACAATAGTCGGAGGACTTGGTTTTGCATTGCCTGGGATTGTTCTGTTGTGGACCTTGGTTCAGTGTTGAGGCGACTACCGCAGCATGAAGAATATCTCGAAGAACGTTTCGAAGACTTGAACAGATAGTCAGTACGTATTAAATAGTTTGCGTATGATGAATTGGCATTCAAATACCGTTCTTTGTCATTATCCACCATGCGTACGACATAGCGAGAAGTGAGGATACTTGTAGCAGTGATTCCTCGTGTCTTCAATTCATGGCCAAGGCGAGAATTGGATGCGGACGCAATTTCTCTTTTGTTCCCAGTTGAACTTTCAGTCTCGTCCGGATTGTTTCTGGCCCAATTAACGGGCTTAGAGATAGAAAAGATAGATCTGGCTAGTATCGAGCGGTCCCGTTAAATGATCCTAGAACGGAGTTCAACCGCTACTCCTGTTAACTTCTGGAGCATTAGATGGGGAATTTTAGCTACAGTCATGCGTATATTTCGACATATCATCAGCTAATATCGACATTTGATGATAGAAGATGGGGATTCGTGGAGAGCTATCCGTCGGGCTCGGAGACGTTGACATGTCTTTGGGGATGATGGTGGACATCTGGCTCCCTGGGACAGGATTAAGAGTGAATGATTATAGAAGGCCTGGTATTCGCAGAGAAGAGCGTTACCGTATGATGAAGACAAGTCCGGACAAATCCTGGGTAGATACGACGTGAAGCGGAGTAAGCTCGACAACAATCGAAGCGCAAAGCCGCGTACAAAGAGGTCACTCCCTTTCGTATGCTCAGCCACCCAGATCCACACCGAGATTGCAATACGCGTATGCTATCTCCTATCAGTTCATGCGTCATCTCTGGTATGGATTCAGTAGTGATCTACTAGACAGCACATTAGTGCCGGAGCTTATATCTATAAAGACGACGATGCCTCCTGTTGACGTTCGTGTGCTGAAACGCTCCACCATTCATTCTGCACAGACGTTTTAGGTACAGTGTTCCGCAAACTCTTTCTCTACTATAACCTAGGATATCCCTGCATTTTTCGTATTCTGTCTAATCTTTATCCTTTGAATCCTATGGGATCAATGTGCGCATTAATAGAGATGGGCGCTGACTCAAGTTAAGTAATCATTCATCCCCATTCTGGATATTCGTCAACGATCTGGGGTCGTTCGATGCACGTAAATTAAATATGGGCAAATAGCATCCTTCTTTGCTTTTGGAGTTCAGCATTCCCCTACGAACATGTGGTTCTGCGAGTGGTGAAGCCACGCGGTCTACAAACGGCTGGATGCTCTAGCCCAATTGGAAAGGTGCTCATGACTGCATTGTACCTATCACAAAAGTCTGATTTCATTTCTTTCGGATCTGATGGATTTCTGCGGGACCTGTCGTTGACTAGGGTGTAGGTGTACGAATACGCATGCTTTCATTGCTAGTACGGCTTTATGGACAGGCACTTGAGGGTATGTCTTGTGCAAGCTTACATGGTTATTTTGTGTCTTCTGAGGATTCGATGGATTTATGTCTTCTGAGCTCTCCATTATGGACAGGTCTCATCCCGAGCATCCATGGGTTTGACTTTTCGATGCCTGCACTAGGAATCGTCCGGCCTCGCCCGACTAATATGCCGGAGAGCTTGTCAATCAGGGATCCTGCCCCCTAGCAGGGATACGCATCCAGCGGTATGGCCGGGGAACAAAGTGGCCATACCATCGCCCGGCTCTTTGCTTTTGATCAGGTGCCGTCTTCTCCACGTGCTGTCGAGCTGCCCGGTGCAAGCTCGACCTTCTTACTACGTAGTATAACCATCATCACAATGCAGGGTTCCGCAGGTATGGGTTACGACCGGGGACAGTGGACGATAGCGGAGTGGAGATCGATGGATCATTGCTGATGTGCTTAATAAATGGCTCTTCTCTTGTTCCCCGTGAATCCCACCTTCTGGTTCATGTTGATTCTTGCATTCGTCTTCTCGAATCATATGCCCGCTTGATAGTGATGGCTGTGACGGTTGATCCCGCCATTTTGAAGGCGTTTGGTGAGCCTCCAGAGGGGATGGACCTAGAAGAGAAGCGGGTCCTAACACAGAATGTCGCTGTGTGTGTTTCTCTCGGTCTCGCTGTGGCATCGGTAGCCCTTCGGCTGTATGTGCGCAGGATGAAAGGCGCGAGGCTTGGGCTTGATGATTATACCATTGTTGCCAGCACTGTGCGTTCACCAGGCACCCTTCAGCAAAGAGATGACTCTAGAAATCATAGCTGACCTTCCCAATGGCAGTTTTTTTCCGGCACAACGGTAGCTCTTACGGTTCTGGGTAAGCAAGCAGTTCTAGCTTCCCTCGTCGCAGGTTCGCCGACTGTGTCCTAACAGTCTTTTCCAACCACAGCGGGAAGTTACGGTGCCGGTGAGCACATTTGGGCATCAAATCTACCGCGTCTCATGACGCTTCTGAAGGTACGTACACTGCATCGCGATATAGATGATCCCTATTGCTAATGCGCGATGTGTAGATAATTTACTCGGAGCCTTATCTATACGGTTTAGCCGTGACCTTCACCAAGATAAGCGTCCTCCTACTATACCGTCGGCTTCTTTACTCCGCAGGATCACCCTGGAGTCTGTTTTCCATCCTTTACTGGATAGCATTCTTCCTTGCCGCAGTCTATCCCGTCATTCTCTGGATCACCATGGCCTGTGCCTGCCAGCCAGTGAGCTACTACTGGAATCAATACATTGGCGCCCAAGGCCACTGCATCGACATCGAATTGTTCTTTCTCGTCCTTGGAATCATGAACATGTTGAACGATGTTGTCATTCTCATCGTTCCTATTCCGAAGATCATGCAGCTACAGTTGAGCAGAAGGTTGAAAGGGTCAATCATAGCAATTATGCTGCTTGGTGGCTTGTGAGTTGCAACCATTACCTTCATGTTCTGGGGCATATCTAACTTGCATAGCGTATGTGTTGCGAGCATCGTTCGCATTTACTACCTCAACGGGCTCTTCAAAAACACAGATACAACATGGTGGATGGGCTCATCCGCGGCATGGTCCAGCATCGAGCCATCTGTTGCCATCATCTCCGCATGTCTTCCCACGTTTGCGCCTCTCTTCCGGTTCAGGCAGACAAAAAAATCACCGAACAGTCCATACTACGTTAGTGACGTATCAAGATCAAAAGTGGGAAATACAGTCACTAGCAGCATACGGAATGCTGGACGGTTGGGCATATCTAGCCCAGGCCGTACCAATGCAACGCACTACATACTCGAAGATGACGAAGTTGAGCTTACGTGCAAGGTGGTTGGAGGAGACTCTACTTCAAGTCATCGGTCAGATGGCAAGAGGAGTTTGGATGACGATCAGGTTATTATGGTCCGCACGCATGTGTCCGTGGTTTCGAGTGGGAGAAAACAGAGTCCCCGAGAGAAATTTAGTTCGGTGTCTAGGATATAATCAAGAAAAAGCCCAACTAGGCTGAGACATTAGGAGAAGGAATAGGCCCTAGTAAGGCCCTAGTAACGACAATGGGGTTAGAATTAAATACGTACATGTCGAAGAGATATTCGAGTCGCAAGAAAAAGAGGGAAGCACAATCCATGTATTGTCACGACTATAAAGCTATTTCAAGAGGCAACTCAGCGTGTTTGACTTTATTCGACTACCACCATCACTGCAATGAAAATTTGCCTTGGTGGCAGGGACATATGTCTCGCATTTGACATGATACAATTAAGGTTGTTGAAGCAATTCGGAGATAGTGTTCTAATACTTGGAAGGAGCCTCGAGTCCTCACTTAACTACCCTACGGCAAGATAGGCGACACCCACATTTAGGGACAGATCTTAACTAAAGAACTGGAAGACACATTATCGCATACGCCGAAATTAGTACAGGTTCAATTCTAAGCCAAAGACCATCTCATCTAAGACCACGTGGGTTGTTTTCCGACACATTACCGGCACCCGTCAACATACCCATATCACACATTGCATTCATACAGACTGAGTTGTGAGATAAAGGTTTATTAAAGGTATTAGCAAAAAAACATTTAGAATATCGATTTGGCTTCATCCTAGTATCTGAGCAACATCCACCCGCAACCGCTACGCGCACAGAGCACTCTTAAAAAACATCACCACTAACCGCTCGAAAACTAGTTTACAACAATATGAGACTTATTATCCGAGACGAAGCTGAGGCAGCGGCCTCTTATATTGCCAGTCACATTGTTAGTAGGTTTTCTATGGCTAATTATCGATCGCCCCTAACTCTCACCACACTAGACCGTATTAACGCATTCGCTCCAACCGCATCCAAACCGTTCGTTCTCGGCCTCCCTACCGGAAGCAGTCCCCTTCTTATCTACCGCGACCTCGCCTCAGAGTTTCGAGCTGGCCATGTTTCCTTCCGCCACGTCGTTACGTTCAACATGGACGAGTACGTTGGCTTGCCTCGATCGCACCCCGAGTCATATCACTCCTTCATGCACGCCAACTTCTTCTCCCACGTGGACATCCCCCCCGAAAACATCAACATTCTCGACGGAAATGCTCGAGACTTGCAGACCGAGTGTGACAGATACGAGGAGAGAATAAAGACCGCTGGCGGTATTGAGCTGTTCCTGGGTGGAGTGGGTTCGGATGGACACATCGTTTTTAACGAGCCAGGGTCCAGTCTCTCCAGCCGCACGAGAGTCAAGACACTCGCATATGATACGGTGCTAGCAAACGCTCGGTTCTTCGGTGGTGATACGGAGCAGGTGCCAACGATGGCTCTGACCGTTGGCGTGCAAACGATTATGGACGCCCGGGAAGTGGTTATCATTGCGACTGGCGTTGGAAAAGCACTCGCGGTTAAGAAATCTGTGGAAGGAGGCATCAGTCACATGTACACGTTGTCTTGTCTGCAGATGCATTCATCCAGTATGATCGTCCTTGATGAGGATGCTACCATGGAACTTCAGGTCAAGACTGTGAAGGTAAGAAGACTTTTTACAATGTTACTTTTGCAAGAAAGCTATTGCTGACCCAATCACAGTACTTTAAAAGCATCGAGCAGCCGACAAGGAAAAGCCTGGGTATGAGGGCACCGAGTCGATTGAGGACATCGTCACTTGCATCACCTCCGCAGACTCCAGACTCCAAGTTGAGAAAAAGAGATTCTGAGGCTGATGAAGAGTTGTCGCCGGATAGCATGTCTTCACGGATTGCGCCCTTTAGCATGAATCTGGATTCCCGATACGAATAGGTGTAAGATTTCATGTGGGAGTTGAGACGGTACCGCATTCTTTAAACTACTATCTTCACTAAACGGGCTTTATCTAGTCTTATCATCGTACTTTGCCGTGCTCATCCCAGCGCTGAAGTTCGGTCAATGCCCCAGCTGTAAAAAGATGCCAATGATTCCCATTACACTCCACGTGGTCTAGCACTTGGTACAGCAACCTGAGCTCATTGACAACCTGGGGCGTCTCTTTTGTTACAGACTCTTTCAAATATTCTGCTAACACGTTGATCGCCTTGGAAACTGGCCAAGCTGTGAATGTCACTTGAAGCGTAAAAATGTTCCGCTGGAAGATCCTCTGGTTAGCCACTCAGTTCTTTTTCTTTGCCACTTTCCTAAGTGCTTACCTCTGATGTCTGAGCCATCCATACAGCATGGACAGTATCTATGATACTTCGTGTTGCTGCCCTGCGACAGTGTTCAATCTCCGTGTGCATCGATGACGAGACGCCTTGATTATGTGCCTTCTTAACAGCTGCTTCGTAGAGATGTACTTCAACGGCACGCAAATTAAGCTGTGTCGTCAAAGCGACGGGATCTCGACAATCAGCTTCTTGCGTTAAGTGACGTTGCATTTTGGTGCAGTGGTCTTGTATCAATTCCGTGAGGGCGAAATGTCGATCCCAGAATCCTTGACCTTGCGACTCAATGCCCCGATCTTCCGCATGCTCATAGCACTTGATTGCAAGGTCAACCATCACAACGCAAGCCACGTAAGATGAAAGTTCTTCGCTGGTATTGTTCACGTTTTTGAGAAAGGGCATCTCAATTGCCATGAACTTGAGACTCAAAGGTCCGGGAGAAGGCAGATTCACTTCAAAGGACTGCGAATTGTCAATAAAGCGCACAGTTAAGTCATCCCTTGATCACTTACATAAGATTGACCAAGTTGACAAGGCATTCCGGACCGTGTTTTGATATAGGTTTCCAGGATGAAGAGATACCAGAATGAGCGTCTTCGTTCCTCGAGAACAACCGCGTCGGTGGTAGAAGGAAGTTTCACATGTAGGCCAGCTACAAATTCGTCCGCCGGCGTCATGCTGTCCAGTTTGTGCAGGTTCAACACACTCGCAAGCCTGATAGCCCGACCTAGTGTCATCCAAGCTCTGGTGATTTTGCTTGCCATAATCCCGTATCGGAGTAAGAGCAGTAGTGCCTGGAAAGTATGAAGATTTGCAAACTCGGCCTCATCTTCGTCGATCTCGCACACCTCCAGATACTTGCGAGACTCTTCGTAGTATTTCTGTTGCATTTGCCCATGAAGTGGAGAGAGGGACGTTCCTAGAGCTCCGACGGCGTACTGGAGTGCGAGAAATGGCTTGGACTGAGGCTTCTCGTTCCGATCGGCGACGAATCGACTTTCGCAGAAAATGGGCAGCGCCTGATGGATGAAGTCAAAGAAGAAGTGATGTCTGTGTCTTCCGTTAGCTATTTATTATTACTTGTTAGTTTGGGCCCAATATACAATGTCATTAAGTTCTCATCCGGAAACGTTGTCCTGGCCTTCGAGCTAGGCAATTGTGCGTGGCCTTCATTCGGAGAAATATGACTGTGTTCGTGTTCTAGAAATTCGTCGAACACACATTGGGTTCCTTCGGGAATATTTGTTGGCCTGAAGGCATAAGAAATGCATTAGTTGCGTGATACCAACCGAAAGAAGTAGTCGTGGGAGCTCTTGACTTACAGCTGCCAATCGAGGAAGGTTTCCACGTTAAATTCGGGGATTTGACCAGATCCCATGGTGGAAAGTCCTTCAAGCGACTCGTAAGGATTGATGAAGCCACGTTGACTGTCATGCAACATCTGCTGATACATCAAGTTCATATCGCTGCCATTGTTTGGTAAGGTTTCAAAAGAGAGAATATCTACAGGCGGTGGCTCTAAAAGGGCGAATCTAAGTTGTTGGGCGGGAGTTGAGCTGATCTTGATTCTGGCATGCGCATAAGATGTTAACTCTAGACCTAGATTCCTGTATCGCACTTACGTAGCCGTGCTTCTAGGTCTTCGATTTGACGAGAAGGGATCACCCGGGTGCCTAATGTCTCATAGCTGCATGTTTCTTTAAGACGTATGCAACGGCCACAACTCGGTTGAGCCCTATCACACTTGACCTTTCGGTCTCTGCACACGATGAAGCACAATTTGGCTTGCTTATCGAGCAGGATCCGTTAATAAACTGTCCTAATGCATATCGCCGGTGACCTTCCTGCGCTGCTTGGCAATCTAACTCAGAGTAACCGTGTTTTAATGATATGAGGCGTACAAATATCCCAACAGTACTAACCGTCGGTACTCCACGACTTGCGAACTACAAGTCGGACCTTCTACGACTTCCGTTGGATTAGTGATGATGACGGGATCCATTTCAGGAGGTTGAACTCACGGCAGCGGTAAAGAGGATGTAAAGCTCAAGGCTGCGCCCACAAGAAACAGTAGCCAGACATTTTTCATTGCAAGCGTAATCTTGGTGACAACAAGAGCTTTATCCGAAACTGAAAGGCTTTGAAACACCGAGCTGCTTGTTCCGGCGTCTAGCTGAGCAATTTCATCGGCAGAGAGATCGGGAAGCGCTTCGCCAACATTCCTTACCGCAGTGTTGTGGAATACGGTACCGGAAATGGACAGAAAGAGGACCATACCAAGATCTTGCGCTGCATCGCTCTTATTAGTAGTAGACCACAAACATGGAATGAATCGTGAGGCTTACCGATTGTCATTATAGCCACAGCATTTGCAATGTCTTGAGCTGCGACGAGGGATTGAACGATGGTAAACCCGATTACAACATAGCAACCAGCACCAGTCCCAATCAGTATACTGTATCCGTAAATCTTCTCATTTGACGTTGCTTCGTTGACGGTGTCTAAGCATGGTTTGGTCAGCAATTCCACCATGTGTGTGCTAATAATACACCTGGATGTCTTACACATAAGCGCTCCCAATCGAAACCATGACACTACCTCCAATATACCAAGGCGAGATGAGAGGAGTCTTAGGTAAGAAAAGCCCACTCAACAGGCATGTTACGACCAATGACACAATCAGCGGGAGAAGTCGAATACCCGCGTCAAGTGGTCCATCTTCCTAAGAGAAATGGTCAACTTTGCGTTTTCTCCAACTCCAGGTATTCACTTACACGAGTGAACTGAAAGAAAAGGGGAATGTAATAGGTAATGGCCTGGGAAACATTAGTCATCTTCAGTCTAAGTTTGAATGAAGGCAATCTGTCATACCAAGACGATTCCACCGGACAGGAATACTTGGAGCTGCATGTTCATCACTATGGGCATGCGGAGGAAATGCGACGGCCACAGCTGGTTCTCTTTCGAAACACCAGGATGGCATCTTAGTAAGAAAGCAGCAAGAATCTAGAACACCCCGGACAAGACCCAAAAGCTGATCTCGGGAGGAGAGTTCCAGCTATAGAGGGTGCCGCCAAAGGAGATGGCCATGGTTAGTATTGCGGAGCCTGCCAGAAATACTGCCGTCATTGGCCAATCCATACTCTTGAGCTTTTGAATAGGAGATAAATCAAGTCGTGGGTTGATATCGGGGAACAGGAACAGGTACGCTGGAGCAAAGATAGCCCCGACAACGAGGTTGATGTAGAATCCCTAAAGAATGAGGTCATGCTCCAGAAACATGTCAGACAGCGGTTTTACTTACCCATCTCCAAGTTGCTTTGCTCTCAGCGAAAGCACCTCCAATCTACCAAATGTTAGTATTTGAGTCTTCCAGGAGTAAATGAACGAGATGCCTCACAACAGGGCCGAGGACGGTTCCTACACCCCACATGGCTGTGCTACCGGCCATATACGACGATCTCTCCGTCATCTTCGTGCAGAGCGCAACATATGACAGCGTTCCAGAGTAGATGCCCGAGCCGCCTACGCCGGCAATGACTCGACCGATGATCACGGCAGGCATGTTCGGTGCCGCACCACACAAGGCGCTTCCGACTTCGAAGAGTAAGATGTTGAAGATGTAGAGTTTCCCAACACTGAATATGCCGTATGCCTTGCTCAAGGGGAGGATGGCCATAGTGCAGAGAGCGAAACCGGTTCCGATCCACGGGAGTAGCTCGATGGCTCCGAGGTCAAGTAGAATAGCGGGTTGTATGTCGGCAACCTAGTTGTGTGTCCTGTCAGATGGGTCTTCCAAGGTTCGTTGTTTAATGACTTACGATGGTGTTATCCAGCGCGAACAGAAATGTGGTAGATAGCATGGCAGTGTAAGAAAGAGCCCACTAAATAAATGTGTGGTCAGAAATCTCACAAAGATGACAGTATCAGTTCAGGCGTCAAACCTTCCAGCCATGGATATCTCTGGGGGATTCGCCGCTCTGTGAGCCGCATTGATCCATCCTGCTTGGCGTAGCTTTCTCTTCATCGCCTTCACGGCGCAGACTATTGTCATTATTGCCTGGACTAGATTGAGGTGCCATACTGGATGCACAT
This sequence comes from Neonectria punicea, assembly GCA_037954315.1. Taxonomy (NCBI): domain Eukaryota; kingdom Fungi; phylum Ascomycota; class Sordariomycetes; order Hypocreales; family Nectriaceae; genus Neonectria; species Neonectria punicea. The sequence goes on along the minus strand of JAZAVJ010000055.1, from coordinate 115,787 downwards.
TGGAGTTGGACAACTTTTCGAGCGGGTGTATGTTGATGAGGTGGCGTTGCTTTACGTCAATAATGTCGGGTAAGAACATAAAACGACCACTAGAAGTAAATATAGAGTACTAGATACTTGTTTGACAAACGAAGAGCTTCTTTTGTCCTCTTTATATCAATGTCTTGCTCCTTTACACAGGCAGCTCGGCCGATGGCCGGCGCTGATTGGTCCGAGGTACCCACATCCTCGGCCGACGGTAGCCATTGATTGGTTCAATGAGCCCCACATCCGGCCGAGCCCCGTCCGCGTCCCCGTCGCCGATGTCAGCCGTGAGTTTTCCAACCGGCAGGCATTTGATCGAGGTAGAAGCACACTTCAGAAATGGTACCGCGGCAGTATTCATTATCAGTTGTGTTCTCTGTCGGATTCTTTTGATCTGGAGTTATATCCATCTAAGCCTTTTTCTAGGTAGCCAACGTGCGTGTATCTAGATGCCTATGATAATAATCTCGGGCGAGCGTGCTTCGTCTGCGGTATCGTCTCGTTTTTAATTGTGTCAATTGAAGTACCTGCCTGGCGACGGCCGAGATGTAAATTATCGGCGTGATCGGAACTGTAAGGCGGATGATAGGGCCTGAGATGGCAGCGCTTAAACAGACGATGCATGGTTGGTCACTAAGCACACAACCCTTACACAGTCAACCTGTATAAAATGCATTCAGTATTGAAATTCATTCGTTGAATAAGATACTCGTCGTATTGAGCAGACGAATAGAGATGGCAGAATCGAACCTCATGTCTAAGCTAGAAAAGTCCAATCCCAGCACTTGAAGACGTAACCTGATTCATCATGAGCAGCAGTAATACACAGGCACGTATAGATAATGATATGGCAGGCTGTCCGTACTTCAACGTACCGCCAATAGAGATCCATAGCCTATCACTGAAAAACTCTCTATTGGAATCTGGCCTCCCAATCCACTTTCTGGTCCCATCCGGTCATGCCCGGTCAACTCCGGCACAAACGCCGGACCTCCGTCTCCTAATCCGGCCTATCGTCAGTTCAACAGCCAAGTTAATTTTTGACGTCTCCGCTCTAATCTCAGTCTCCGGGTTCGCCGGTATTATTGTTGCCACTTGGCAGGTCTAATGGCATCCCTCTCATCTACTTTCGCCTTGCCCCCAAGGCAGGCGCTGTTCCTCAATCGTCGCATGATGCTGCTCCTTTTCTATCTTCCCCACACCCCAAGATCTTTCCAAGATAGCAAGGCACTTCGTCCAACAGATGAGTATGGACTGCTACTCAATTGACTGATGAGCTTAAAGCGTACTGACGATTTCATAGAAAATGGCTTGGAACATCATGGTGCAACTCAAATGCCGTCCTTTGTGACCTCGATGCCGAGTGGCGCAGAAACTGGCGTCTTCCTGTCTGTTGATCTGGGTGGCACCAATTGCAGGGTTTGCCTTGTCAATTTGCACGGAGACTGTACCTACACAATGGTACAGTCTAAACACTCTATACCGAAAGACCTCATGGTCAATGGTAGTCACAAACCTCTCTTTAGGTTCGTCGCAGCCAAAATCAAGGATTTTCTTGCTGAACACGACGTTCCTGTCCAGAGAGATGCCGAGACATCAGAGGCTGTCATGCAGGCCAAGTGCCTCAAACTCAGGTTTACCTTCAGTTTCACCTACGAAAACGAATCACTCTCCGGAGGAACCATGATACAATGGGACAAGGGATGGGACATTCCCGACGCGCTAGGGAGGGATCCATGCGAGATGTTACAGACCGCTATCGATGATCTGGACCTACCAGTCCATGTCTCAGCTCTCGTCAGCGATTGTGTTGGGACTTTGATGGCAAGATCTTATACTTCCAACGGGAAGTCCAACACGTTAATAGGCGCAATTTTCGGAACGGGTACCAACGCTGCCTATGTCGAGCGTCTATCCAGCGTGACAAAACTTCAAACTCGACCAGACTTACTTCATCATCAACCTGAGAGTATTATGATCATCAATACAGAATGGGGTGCATTCGACGAGAACATGGCGGTGCTACCCACAACTACTTATGATGACCTCCTTGACGAGAACTCAGCAAATCGCAAGAGTCAAATGTTAGAAAAGAGGATATCGGGCTTATACCTCGGCGAGTTGCTGCGTTTGGTGATGTGCAATCTGGTGGATAAAAAACTATTAGACATGATAGTGGATGCGGATTCCCCTCTGACGAAGTCGTATACGATGGATAGTTCGTTCCTCACATCACTTGCGCAAGACGAGAGCCAATCTTTGGATGTCTCAATGGGGTTCATTTCGGACGCTGTGAGAGCAAGGAACCTTACGTACAAAGACACTCGAGCAATCCAATCAATTGCAGTAGCCATTGCACGCCGGGCTTCAAGATTGGCTGGAGCAGCAATTGGAGCGATTGTTATACAATCTGGGAGGCTGCACCGACCGAACATCATCTCACCATCCACATCCTCCGACACACCGGAGACGACGGATACGAAGGAGAAAGTCGGCGACCCAACCCGTCTGAGCGTCTTATCCAAGGCCTGGCACTTTGTCGACCGCCACTTGTGTCAGGTTTTGAGCCGTCTGGGCCCAAGACTCAAAACTCACCCAACACCAGTATCAGTACTGGAGCCAGCAATTGGCCACTCAAACTCAGACGAGGTGACCATTGATGTCGGCGTTGACGGCTCGCTGTTTGAATTTTATCCAACGTTTGAGGAGGGCATTCGGGGAGCATTGCGAGATACACCGGAAATTGGTCCTGGGGGGGAGAGAAGAATTACCATGGGACTTGCGAGAGATGGATCTGGCGTTGGGGCTGCATTGGTAGCACAGTCGATATCATAGATACATTGTTTGAACATGAAGTCTTGTCAACTATGGCGACTCTAAATAGTAGGGACAGACATGTAAAGCTTAACGAATAGAGACCAGATTCCTTGCAGGTGTCATTTATTGAGGACACCTTCTCAATCGCGAAGCCAAGTTCTCCCTACATCTGGTGAATGTTGCTATCCTTAGTCCATCTCCTAAACGTCTTCCCGTAGTAATAGAAGATGATTCCAAAGAGGCACCACAGGATTGTGAGTGCCATATTGGTCATAAAAGCAGGCAAGAAGCTAGGAAAGGTCAGCGGGTTGCGTCGGGAGACGTATTAGAAGTGCTCTTACCCTGCTTCCATTGTCCATGGAATAATGAACTTTCCCATTCCGTAACCCCACAGGTTCTTGTTAACAGTAATGGCCACGAAGAGTGAGCTTGCGACTGGCTTGTAGCTATCAACTGCATATGTGCTGGCAATGCTTGGAAGAGCAGCCACCTGGATGCCGGCACATGAGTAGCCAACAACCACAATAACGGGCCATGGCCAATGTCTCTCGTATCCCAAGGCAGTGATGACGTTTCCAAGTACCATGATAAGAATGTAGGGGATCATGGCTGGCAGGCGCATTTCTGGCTCTCGAATGCCGCCGTTCCGAGTTGTTGCTCGCTTAGATATCCAATCGCTAAAAGGACCAGCAGTGACGAGGCCGATCAGCGCACCAACGAGAATGGCAAAGTTAAGAAAGCCTTTTGAACAATAACGTTAGATGAAAGCCGAAGGTTAGGGGTGAAGGGTTCGGACAAACTAACCAATGGACTGAGAACTCATGTTGTATGGTGGAGCCGCGAAGACTTGCGACTGGGTGAGATTCAAGATCAAAAAGTTGCTGCAACTCCAGCTGGCAACGAAAGAGGCAAAGAGGACGATCGGAAACGCGAACAACCTCCAAGGAGTCCAAAGATCAAACCAGATGGTCTTAAACGGAGACGAGTTACGCTGAAACAGCCCCCATTGCTGCTTGGAAGGCGTTCCTCTACCCAAGTATGGATCCTCGTCCGGCGCATGCTGAGTTGTGGGTTGGCTTTGTGTAGCGGTGAGCTTTTCTGCGTTATCGTGTGTCGTGGAATGCTCATTTTGCTGATCGGTGCCTTTAACAGATGTGTCACTCGCGACAGCTTCAGCTTGGACTTCTTCGACTCGGCTCCATTTTGTTTCAGGAAAGCAAAAGATGCCTAAGATGATAGAAACCGAGGTCATGGCTACGTTTAGCCACCAGAAATTCTGCCAGCCGACGTGATCGGCCATGGGTCCGGCAATGATCGGGGCGATCTTCGTCGCGTTAGCCATTTCCTGGATATTCGGGAATATTAATTGTTACCATCAAGGACCCCATGTAGACAACCCAGTATAGCGTGTTCCAGGAACCACGGTCATGGAGGAAGTAGATGTCCGATATGACTGCAGGTTGCAGGATCTCGCTGGGTCCGGCGCCAATGCCATTGATGCTGTCAAAGGTAAATATGATGGCTGATATGGAGATGACCATTCTGCAGGATCACTTACACACAGGCACCCATGAAGGCGCCGTAAGACGTAGCTCTCGCCCGCAGTATATGGGATGCTAGGCATGTCAACTGAGACGCAATGTAGACTGGGCGTCGGCCAAACGAGGTAGATATCGGGGCCCTGTAGAAGATGAGCATGTGCGGAACTGAGAGGACAATAACAAGGGTCGCTAACCAAATAAAGTTACTGAATCCTAGGATTAAGATGGTGATGCCGGTGAACTGAATGACGTCGTCTAGCGTGCTTTGGTAGTCGGCAATGAGATAGGGAAACATCGATGCGAGAGACAGAGGGGCAAATCCTTGGGTGAACGTCATCGTCGACACCGACAGAATGGTAGAAAGCTTCCATAGCGGCGTCCAGTTGAGAGGATCATCAGGATGTTGGGAGGGCTGCGGAACAAGCACACGATGGGAATGTTCACTCTTGATGAAGTGGTGTTTACCAACATCAGCCATAATCTCAGTGCCAGGGATCACCTCGATGTGGAGCTCATCGTGGATTTGATCCCGTTCCTACAAATTGGTGCCAGTTAGTGTCACATGCTTGCCATAAAGGGGCGTTCAATGGGGAAACTCACCACTTGACCATGCAACATGGTCATTTTCGATAGCCAAAGAGTTGCGCGGTGATTTGCAGTCTACGTTAATGTGAATTTTCTAGTAGAGGTATCGAATAACCCATTGTGACAAGGAGGAACGAATGTTAAATAGTTCTGAGTTGTGTCCAAGCCAATTACACCAATGTCGACACACCAGATGAAGATTGCTTCAAGAGCCGTTCTAGACCACGTGGAACGAGGCTTAGGAAGAGTCCGAAGCAACCGACTGCAGGGGTATTACGCCTCGGCTCTTTGAAGATTATCAGTAAAGCTGAACTCAGTTTTCACGGCAAGCGTATATCGACCTCGTTTTGCGGGGTAGATGTGATGAGCGGGCGTAGAGCCATATCGGGATATAGAACCCCATGGGGAAGCTCGGGGATTGATTCGTATCTCGTCAAGCTGATTCGTCGAGAGAACCAGGACGTCAACTAGTTCTCACCCCTGAACTTTACCATCTTAGTCGCTTCTGGGTAGCTTGGTCTAGCGTGAAGCATCTACCGTCACCAGGCCCTCGCTTTTCTCAAGCCGCGGCTTCATCAGGCTTTAGAGTTCACGCCACGCGGCAGTCGCGTCGGCATCGCATTATTTGGAGTCGAGACCATTCTCTGTCATTACTTACCAAGCTGATGATACGGATGCAATGGGAGCTGGAACGTAAATAGTATCAGGTGCCCCTATGATATGTTTTACAGGCAGCCTATTCTAAAAAGACAAACTCATTGTTCTGCCTAGCAAGTGTATCTGAACTTGAACTCCATCTTCGGTGTACCCTCGAAACCTGCAGGAACGACATACGAAATGTTGTAGTACAGGTGGTCCCTCAGTTGCTGACCATACGTGACGGGCTGCTTCTCCAAGCCCGGCGCATCCACCGTCACCTTGAGGCACGGCAGGCTCTCGAATCCATCAATAACATGCTTGCCCCCGAGCGTCCAGCTAGGCGGTACGTTAGACAGCGCGTATGTAAAGATACCAGAGCCTTCCTGAGTGCTGTTGGGATACGACACGGTAAGACTGTTCTTTCCAGCGACTGCATCGACGGTCGACGCGGACGGATACAGCGAGAAGAAGGTGTTGTACGGGAACGGCTTATGAGACTTGTCGCCGGCCCAGTGCACGATGGCAGGGACGAACTGGTTTCCCCGATTGACATCCTCGGCAACCTGCTCGGCGCCGATCATGAGCGGCGAGGAGATCCATGACGTGGCGATTCGCTTATCGGCATCGACTCCAAGAGCGTCAGGGATGGTCTCGGTAATGAGCCGTGAGCCCTTCCACGAACCCTTGGCCTTGAGAGCCTTGGCGACGTCTTTGGAGATGAACTCGGCAGTGGTGTCCATGATAAGAGCAAGAGCAGCACCCTGGGCAATGTCGTAGAGAAGATCGAGCTCGCCCTTGTATAGATGGGGACCATACTCGTAGCCGTACAGCCCCCACCAGAACATGGAGATGACGGCAGAGTGCGTAGTCAAGTCTCTGGTGTAGGCACGATCATAGGGGCCGACCATGTTCCCAAGATATGGGTTCCAATGCGCGGCGACGTCCTTCCACATCTCCGTCATCATAAACTCGGCATTTTTCGTCATAGTGGCCTTCTTCGCGCCGTACTTGATGTTGCCAGCGAGAGCCCAGGCGTCCATGCCGTAGTAGGTCGGGGCATTGTACTCCGAAAATACATTGTCACCGGTGGACTTGAACAGCTTGAGAATGAGATCGCCTTGCTCGTTGGCGAAGTCGATGAAGGTCTTGTTGTTACGGCGGTATCCAATCCAGCCGACGAACCAGGCGCGCATGAGGGCTGGGTTGGCGTAGGCGATGGTCAAGTTGTCGTCCAAGGGGAATGTTCCATTTCTTCGCATGGCCCCAACAGCGGCGGCCTCAAGGGCATCCTCGATGCGAGAGATGAGCTTGTTGCCGAGCAGATCGGGAAATTCCTCGACGACTTGGACGAGTTGAGTGCTGGGCGTGTTAATGCCAGCAGGCGGTTTAAGCAAAAGGGACTTACCCGACAAACTCTCTCCAGTTTGGGTCGTAAGATCCCTTTATTAAAGTCGTTAGCCTTGAACTCAGTAAGGTACATAAGCACAATTTTCAACCATAGAGAGTCTAGAAAAACTCCTTAGGTCTGACCTTGACTCACATAGATCTCAGGAGGATAGAGGGGTGAGTCTTGTGTAGGGTAAGGCTGATCGGGCGACAGCTTAAATGTGCCATACCACGCCGAGTCGTAATCCTCGTTCATTTGGCATTTCAAGCTGAAGAGTGTTAACGGGACGATATCCCAACCATTTATGTCCCTGGTAAGCTCACATCATGTCAATGGCGGCCTTGGCATTGGCCACATCGCTGCCCTTGTTCCGATGCAGCAGACCAGCCGTGTACCACGCAGTGAATCGCACTGACCACGGGCCGTTATCGGGGTAGTTGATCAGCTTATACGAATCATCCCAGCGCTGATCCTGCACTTCCATGGAGTAATCGAATAGACTCTGGGCAGCTGATACAATGAGGCATAATTAGTGGATTCCATAGGTGGGGAATAATGAAGATGAAAGTTAAAACACAATCAGGGGAAAATGTAAGTGAGTGAGACTCACGCTGGGTCAACTTTGCCCTTGTGGCAGGGACAAATGCCAAAACGGCCACGACAGCGTCCAAGAAACGCATTTTGCTTCTTTTTCCCTCTTTGATCCTTTGAGCACCGTCCTCAAACGAAGAAGATCCTGGAACTTGGAAAACACAGCAACCAAGGCCCACCGGACAAGGCTGAATTATAGACAGTCGCTCCCCCTCAATCGCTTGATAAACCACCCCCGTTCTGAATCCATCACCAACTATCGCTTCCGATAGGTGGACGAGTCGGCCGCCGTCCTCGATGTCCAAAATCGGTAACCTGCATCTACTTTAGGATCCGGACCTTTGCCCGGTTCCATGACCGAGGCCAACCTCCGGTGACATCGCCGATGTTTACTGGCCCCTCTCGTTCGATTACGGCGCACATGACGTCCCACGCGTTGCCCCGCATCGTGGTGAGGAGATGAAAAGACCCGGCCGCACACGGTCTAGACCATGTTACGGTCCTTCTGCTATCATTCCGTTTTTACCGCAATCGTCCTGTTGCCGTAGCGCTTTAAGCCATCGCCGATAGCATTGCAGCACTTGATCGGTCGGATAATAATACCCTGTCGCCTGCTCGATCAGTCTGACGCCGAGACGCCCAGTTCCAAGGTGCAACCTCAGCCCACTCACCACAGCCATGGCTACCGAGGCTCACGTCTATCCGGCCACGGTCCCAGACTGGCAAAACCTCGACGTCATCCATCGCAATACCCTGGCTCCTCGTCCCCACTTCTTCATCTTCGACAACGCGTCCTCCGCACTCACTCACGACTCCAGCCTTGCTCGGGTCCAATGCCTGTCTGGCACATGGAAGTTTCACTTCTCCAAGACCCCGCTGGAGGGGCCTGACGACTTTCATCGCCCAGGCTACGATATTTCAGCTTTCCAGAATGTCGCTGTCCCAGGCATGTGGCAGCTCCAGGGCTACGGCAAGGGCCCTCACTACTCCAACGTCGAGTATCCCTGGGCCGTGGACCCGCCCTATGTGTCCCAGCAGGACGACGAATGCGGCAGATACTTAACCAAGTTCCACGTCACCAAGGCCTTTGCCGAGAGTTCCCAGTTGAGGCTTCGCTTCGAAGGCGTCGACTCTGCTTTTACCCTTTGGGTGAACGGCAAGGAAGTTGGCTACTCACAGGGCTCGAGGAACCCTAGCGAATGGGACATCACAGAGCTGGTTGAGGTGGACGCGGACAACACTCTAGCCGTGGAGGTGTACCAATGGTGCAACGGAAGCTATATCGAAGACCAAGATCAGTGGTGGATGTCTGGCATCTTCCGCGACGTCTACCTGCATTCCTTCCCCAAGGTGCACCCGGTAGACTTCCAGGTCGAGACCGAACTCGATAAGGACTATCGAGATGCCACTTTGAAGATCAAAGTCGAAATGAGTGCGGACTCCCCAGTGGGGATTAAGCTGCTCGACAGCGGGAAGGAGATTGCCAAAGTCTCCAAGGACCTCAAGGCCAACAAGACCGACGTTGTTGAGATACCGATTAAAAGCCCTAGCAAGTGGACGGCTGAAACGCCTTACCTCTACGAGCTCGTTCTCGATTTCGGTACCGTTATTGCTCAACGCATCGGATTCAAGAAAACAGAACTCATCGACGGAATCTTTACCGTGAACGGCAACCCAATCAAGTTGCGCGGCGCCAACCGCCATGAGCATCATCCCGACTCTGGACGCGCTGTCCCACTCGACTTCCTCAAGCACGACCTCCTCCTCATGAAGAGCCACAATCTCAACGCCGTCCGCATGAGCCATCAGATCAACGACTTCCGACTCTACGACCTTGCTGATGAGTTGGGTCTCTGGATCCTCGACGAGGCGGACCTTGAATGTCACGGCTTTGAACTAGCTAACGGTAGCAAAGACTATGCGAGCTACATCTCCGATAATCCGGTTTGGGAAGCGGCATATGTCGACCGTGCTGTGCAGATGGTCCAGCGTGACAAGAACCATGCGTCTGTTTTCATGTGGTCTCTTGGAAACGAGGCCTTCTACGGACGGAACCATCAGGCCATGTACGACGCCATCCGAAAGATTGATACGACGCGCCTGATTCACTACGAAGGAGATCAAGAAGCCAAGACGTCCGACGTGTATAGTCGCATGTACCCCGAAGTCAGCACCGTTGTTGACATGGCATTGGGTGTCTGCGAAGAGAGGAAGAAGCCCCTGGTTCTGTGCGAGTATATCCACGCGATGGGGAACGGGCCTGGCGCCATCAAGGAGTATGTCGACGTATTTTACCAGTATCCCCGTCTCATGGGCGGCTTTATCTGGGAGTGGTGCAACCACGTGAGTACCATCGTCGTCGAACAACGCTCGATACAGCTACTGACTCTATTTTAGGGCCTAAGGACCAAGACTAAGGATGGGGAGGAGTTTATGGCGTACGGTGGAGACTTTGGCGATGTTCCCAACGACTACAACTTCATCATGGACGGCTGCGTGTTTTCCAATCACACTCCTACGCCTGGCTTGATTGAGTATGCGAAAGCCATCGAGCCTGTCCAGAGCGTGGCTCTAGATGGAAATAAGGTCACCATTGTCAACCGCTATGACTTCATCTCGCTTGAACACCTTGTCTGTTCCTGGGAGATTGTTGGCGATGGCGTCAAGATCCCAGGCGGTGAAGTTCCTATCCCCAAGGGAATTAAGCCTCATACCGAGGCAACCCTCACTATCGACAACTTTGACACCGTCATTATCAAGGACCTCAAAACCGAGACTTACCTGAAGCTCAGCTTCCGACTCATGGAGGCCACCGCTTGGGCCCCGGCAAACCACCAAGTCGCCTTTGGCGAGTTCCAACTGACCAAGCCCGCCTCCCTAAGCACACTCCTCTTCAGCGAGAAATCCGCCTCGAGTCTCAAAGTCGAGCAGCCATCACGATCCACTCTCTCCATCACATCTGAGTCCGGGTCTTCGGTATGGGGCTTTGACCTTGCTCGCGGTGAGCTGTATAGTTGGAAGCGTGCCGGCAAGGAACAAATGAGCCAGCCGTTGGCCATTGACTTCTATCGTGCCATAACTGACAACGACCGTCACATCCACGCCAAAGACTGGATCGCCAAGCGCATCCATCAGATGAAGAACTACGTCCGACAGGTGAAATGGCAAACAACTGACAGTGGTGTACAAGTCGAAGTCAAGGGTCGAGTTGCCCCCCCTGTGCTTCTCTGGGGCGTTGATGTCACCTGGATCTTCACCATCACCGGCGACACCATAGCAGTCAAGATCAAAGGCACGCCTTACGGACCCAACCCACCAGAGTACTTCCCGCGTGTTGGCATCACGCTGGGTCTCACGGATGTGGCGAAGGTATCTTGGTTTGGCCGTGGCCCCGGTGAGAGCTATAGCGACAAAAAGCTCAGCCATACCTTTGGCAACTGGAGTTCAACAGTTGATGACTTGTTTGTCGACTACGAGTTCCCACAGGAAGGGGGAAATCGCACCGACACCAGATGGGTACAGTTTGATGGCTCTCAAGATTCCCAGCGAGTTCTTCGGGCGAGGTTCGGCGACTTGGAGGGCGCTTCTTTCACGGCTATGCATTACTCGACGAAAGACCTTGACGAGTGCACGCATCCGTATGAGCTGCATAAGCGGAAGAGGGAAGATACGGCTGTTCGGTTGGACTGGATGCATCATGGTCTTGGGACAGGGTCTTGCGGGCCGCCAACGATGCCCAAGTATGCGTTGAAGGCAGAGGAGTTTGAAGTAGAGGTGCTGCTGGATTAAAAGCATTGGTAGGATAACTTAAAAAGTCTGTTGATGGTACCAGAACGAGCATACCATGTGTAGAACTCATGTTCGCGTTACTTTCGATGGCTTTAGATCTACGTTTCTCTGTGTCTGTTCCGCGGGTAATCAGATCAGGATGAGGTCGTATCAACACCAAAAAATACAGTGTGTCCCAATTCACAATAGATGTCGAATTACTCGTCGACTTTCACGTGGCTTGCATCGAGCGTCGCAAAAGCGGTCTCCTCCACAGTCCGTATCTCTAGCTAAGACCCAGACTTGAACTGAATGGCAAAGTACCAGACACGGCTCCATTAGCGCCGGGTATTTATCCTCCCCTGGATCAATAGCTTCCCACTTTGCCATAAGTGGGATCGGGCCATTTTGCCGGTAGTGTGGTCTGATAGAGCGCCGCCTCCGCCGAGGATGGCCGGGTGTTGGCACGCGACATCGGAACGTCGTTATCCATGAACCGATAAGCCCGCTTCCCCAGGTCGCAATGCGGGCGGCCCTTGTTCTGAAAGATGGGGTATCAGGAGTTGATGTGACCCAGATGACAATAACTTCACCTGGTGCTCTTCGATGATCTCACTTCATCCTCATTCTCTAGGGTTACGTTCGCACATACAACCGCAATGGCCTCTTCGTCTTCTCCCGCTGAACGGCCCGTGACGGTTGGGGCGGCCGTCGGCACCAACGCTGGCGCCTTCTCGTGGCTCTCCAATGCGGGTATCGTCAAATTGAACCTCATCTTGATTCTGCCCCTCATCTCTAGTTATGCTACCGGCTTCGATGGCTCTATGATGAACGGGTTGCAGTCGCTCGACACATGGCAGGCCTTCTTCAATCATCCCAGTGCGTCAGAGCTCGGACTGTGAGTAATCCCCATCCATCTTGTTCTCCTTTGTGATAGTAGACTCACTGACATGCTCGTTGCAGTCTCAATGCCATCCAAAATGTCGGCCAGCTTGTCGCCTTGCCCTTCTGCGCCATCGCCTGCGACAGGTTCGGCCGCCGACCCGCCCTCGTCTTCAGCGCTTTCGTCCTTCTAATTGGCGTCGTCCTTCAAGGTGCTGCCCAGAACACAGGCATGTTCATTTCCGCCCGTGGAATCCTGGGTCTCGGTCTTGCTCTCAACATCACCGCTGCGCCTTTGCTGCTCCTTGAACTCGCCTACCCTCGCCAACAAGGCCCCATGGTTGGCTTGTACAACAGTCTCTGGAGTCTCGGCGCCCTCAGCGCTGCCTGGATTACTTTTGGAACGTTTAGAATCGGCTCCGAGTGGTCATGGAGAATCCCGTCGCTTCTCCAGGGTCTCTCCAGCGTTGTCCAGATCCTCCTATGTTGGCTTATTGAGGAATCACCGCGATGGCTGTTATCCAGGGGTCGTGACGAGGAAGCCCGCAAGCTCATTACGAAGTACTATGCAAATGGCGACAATGCCGACCTTCTGGTCACTATCGAGATGGAGGAGATCCGCACGGCATTGTATCTCGAGGGACAGTTCAACGCTACCACCTCCTACATGTCTTTCTTCGAGACAAAGGGAAATCGTCGACGATTTTTTATCATCCTAGCTATTGGCTTCTTCTCACAGTGGAGCGGCAACGGGCTGATTTCGTACTACTTGACTTTGATCCTCAACTCGATCGGGTACAAGGCAGAAAGTACCCAGACACTGATCAACGCGCTCATGACACTTTGGAGCATGATCTGGAGCGTCTTTTTCTCCACCATCATCAACCGCTTTGGTCGTCGCACGCTCTTTTTAACCTCCACAATCGGCTGCCTTGCCGTCTACGTTGTCTGGACAGCTCTGGAAGCCACGTACGAGAAGAAGACGGCACTTGACGGGACAGGCGGTGACGGAATTGCCAAGGGTGTCCTAGCCATGATCTTCCTGTACAACTTCTTCTTCAGCATCGGATGGACGCCTCTTCAGGTCACCTACGTTATCGAGATCCTGCCGTTCAACCTGCGCGCCCGCGGCCTCGTTCTGTACAACTTGTTCGTCGCACTGGCACTCATCTTCAACCAGTACGTAAATCCAATTGGCGTTACCAACAGTGGATGGAAGTACTATATCATGTACGACGTGTGGCTAGCCTTTGAGGTTGTCGTGGTGTATTTCCTATTTGTCGAAACGGGCAACCTGAGTTTGGAGGAGACGGCTGCTGTCTTGGATGGGGAGGAGTACAAGGAAAAGCTGGTGGAGGGAACAGCAGCGAATGCCGAGAAGCAGATGAAGAACCAAGAGGACATGACTGTTCGACAGACTGTCTCAAGTATTTAAGTCGTGGTTCGGGGATAGTGCGTCTCAACGGGAATGGAGCCGCTGGCCGTTCTTTTATTTGTGATTAATACGCACTTCGTAAGTGACCTTATCTATCAACAACCCGAGTAGAGTGACACAGCCGCGGTTACCATGGGTCCAAAGGGCCCCTCGTCGTCCATTTCAAAGCTGAAAAAGATATTTAATGCAGACTTTAGGTGTTTTCTGCTCTGGCAGGACGGTGAGCTCCTTTCGGCGCATGGCTGTGACGGTGGCGAGACGCCTTCGGCAGGCCGGTCCGTTGAGTAGTCCGCGCGTACTTCGTATTCATTAAGCCTGCAAGAATCGCTCGTATTGATCGTCGAAGCGTCGAGCTATTTTACTGTAAGCACTCATCCCAGTCTGTAGTCGTCGACGTCATAGTTTTCAGGGCGCTGATCCTCCAAGTAAGCATCAGCCGCGTGAAAGAAACCCCGCCGTTGTCACCAATAAGTTCACGCTATTGTCTCACCAGCCGTAAACAAGACGGCCTCTTCCTCATTTCCCAAGCTCCATCATCATCCGAATCTCCTACCAGCAGCCATGGCCTCTTTCAAGAAGTTCGACGCCGACGCCATCTCGACAGACCCCGATCTGGCATCTATATATCGCTCAATGCGCGAACTAGCCACAGAATTTGCTGTCCTAGGCCAGATCGAAACCGCCAAAAAATTGATCTCACTCCTCCTCTCTGAATATTCCTCGGAGTGGCAGCTCCAGCAACTCCGCGCTCTCAAGTTTGCTTTTGCGGAAGCAGACCAATGGCCAGAAGAGATTCCTCCAGAGGGAAGGACAGAGGAGGAGCTGGCCAAGGTCGTCGAACAGATCACTCCGGAGCTCGGAAATGACAGCGACGCCGTGGAGGATGATCCGTCCGAGTTGGGAGTCCTGTTCATGACAGCTACGAACTGCGATGCCAGCACAGGGGGCGCAGCTATGGGGCGGAGCAGCGCCCTTGCTAAAGCGTTGGCTGTCGCCATTCGACTGGCATCAAAACATACGTCTTCGATCGACGAAATTGAGGCAGACGAAAATGTTCAGAAAGCCCTCGGCCTCATCTCCACGAGAATGCACGCGAACCATGCCATTGAGGATCTCACTCGTCATCGGGACAACTGGCGCCTTCTGGCCACAGGCGCCTTGGCTCGCAAGATTCCTGTTGACATGGAAAAGCTCAAAGCTCTTGGTAAAGAAGCTGTTGAGTTGTTTACCGAACGTGTAAACAATGGCCGCAAGACGCACGTTACTGAGAAGAAATCGATTAGGGAGCTTCTGGAGGTCCTAGACCGCAACACAAAAAAGAATAGTAGGGGGTTTTATGAGGAGATGATGGAGAACGTTCCCGAATCATTGTTCATCTTACCGCCCGCGACGGACGAGCAAATAGCAGCCCTCGAGCGCAAGCTTGATGTTCCGCTGCCAGACGACTATAAGGAGTTTCTAAAGATCAGCAACGGATTTGGCCGCACCTGGAATGGCTACCACCTGGATGACCCCATCTTTGGAGTTGAAGACCTTGACTGGGGGGAGGTATACGTGGAAGATCTCCCCGTTGTGCTGCACCCGCTCCTATCTGGCGTCATGGATCTGGAGCTCCCAGGGGGACGTGAATGGCCATGTCACAAGAAGCCAGTTATACTTGGATCCTACGATGTCCTCCAAACTTGGTTTATCACTCCATCCAACACGAAGGAGACGCTCGAGGCGTACAAAGAGTTCATGGAGGGCTCGGAGACGCCGGATGATGTGAAGCGATACACTCGCAAACTCATCATCTCGAGGTACGGCAGCTGGGAGGCATTTGAGAAGCTGGACTGGGTTGCGATGGAGATGGACGAAGGAATCAGCGAAGCTTGTGGTAGCTTTACGCAGTTTCTACAATTCCGGGCTCGCAAAGCGGCCATGGGCGTTTGGGAGGGCGAAGGGGAGAGGGAAGCGAGGAGTATTGCTTACACCTGTATGGCTGATCGGATTGAGCCCAATGAGAGCAAAAGGCAAAGGATTGAGTAATACGATGGCTCTTTATCTGTCTAGTTTTAGAAGCATTAGGAGCTTCAAACGATTATTATTTTGTTGTTGGAATATTCCATCACTACATCTAGAGTCATCTCTAAGAAGGTTGTGCTCCATGGTACCGGAAGTTTGGCAGAAATTTTGGAGAATGTCGCCCCAAGCCTCACGCGCCTCTCGTAATGACTACTTCATCAACCAAAGCCGCCGAGCTCACAGGATAGAACTCCAACCCCATCGATATCTGGCTCGATGATCATCAACCACGAGGCTGTCGGCAACGCCCTTAATGCAGCTTGGCGAGACACAGCCGTCCGTTTAATCTCGTCCCAGAAATGAACTGGTGGATTAAGTGACAGCGTCGCTAACGCCCTGGTAAAGAACACGACATACAACAAGCTAAATATGCTGATTCAACTCGACAGCAACTCCAGGGCATACTTCAACGAGATATAGACCTCTTAACACAGTTGATGACACGTGACTGTAATGACTTGCTGCTTGCATAGGCCGACCCATTTTGAGCCTGGCTAGCAATAGTCTTTCTGTGACCCCAAGTACGCGTGTCTGCGGTCGATCAAGGACAAGTACGATCCCAAGGGCTTTCTCTGGTTCCTTCGATAGATGGGAAATGGGGACTAGGTGGGATAGCGTCATGGTATTTTGTGGAAGTCCTTCCGGCCGGCATTCTAATTAACTCTGCTAGGGAAGAGTGAGCCCTGAATGGGGATATTTCGAGGTCCACGCGTGTTTCTCAAAGCGCTAGAAGAGAAGTAGTCAGGGAATGATCTCTGTGTTGAAAAGGATGTGAGATGATGTGTCCTCGTCGGCATTCCAGTTGCCGTCACAGATGGCTTACGAGCTGTACTATATCTCTATGGCGAAGGCGTGCGGCCGCGAGGACATATTGGTGGGTTCAGGACTGAAGCCATCGTCGCCGGGAAGAACTTCTATCACGGCTTGTACGAGGCCATCACTGACGTTACGGTCACCACGTACCACGGCAAGCGCATGGAAAATGTAATAGGGGCCGCGAAGGGATTGGGGAAGGGCATGTTGAGTCTAGTCACGAAGAAAACCGCAGTTACGTTCGGGCTGGCGGCATACCCGGCTCAGGGACTGCATCGGAGTATTCGCAATGCCATCTTGATATCGACACCAAAGCCATCGAAAGAGCCTTAAGGACGGAGGTATACTGAATCCTCGATAGGAACCCGTGAACTGACGAGGAGATACCAGACTTTGAAACGTTCTGCGAAGCCAAGATGAAATGACCGACCTACCTACATATTCGTTGTACTGGCGAAACCATTGTAAAATAGCTTTGTCAGTCCAATATCTCATATGTGAATGCCGCTTCACTCTCGATACATATTCCGAAAGTCCCTAAGCTCTGATGACATCTGGTACTGAGTCCCTACACAAACACATATTCCCGCAATGGAACTACTTCAAAGTAGCCATTTGAATCATATGCGCAGAAGCTTGTCCCTTGAAGAAGCAAAGACCCTGATGGACTAGGTTAATTTGTTCTCCAACGACTTCCGGAATAGCTGCTCCGCTAATATTGGCTTCAAGACTGAATTTTCTATTAAATAAAATATTGATAAATATGAGAAGCTTTTCCTACTTTATTACTACAATCCCCAACCTTCAACCTTTAACTAAAGTCTTCACCCCATTTCAATACGGCAATGAGTTCTAAAACTAGAAAGTGCATAGCATCAATATGATCCCTCTCGCTAGAGAACTTCAGGGCGTGGCACAACGGATAGTCTATGGGTACTAGTAGCCATCGCGTCCAGTAGGAGTAGATCAACCTCATAGTATCAACGTGACCACAGGAAGCTGCTGTGAGGAATGACACCTCCCCCGATGGTGGCATTCGATCCTGGAGACACAGTGATTCGAGAAGCCTCAAGCTAGCACACTGGTCCATCTCGGATTCGTCTCCAACAAACCGGAAAATGGTCTCCGTGTCAGTCATGGGCCGTACTAGTCTGTGGGGATTGAGCGACCATGGCGATGACATCCTGTGGCTGCGCTGCTGCAGCTGAGGCCGTCCTTGAAGCTTGTAGCCTTTACGTAGCATCAACTTGATGATTTCTTCATGACCCCCTTCGGCAGCCGCGTGGAACGCATCTTTGGTATATCCCTTCATGTACACGTTAGCCTTGGCGTCTAGGAGCACTTCCACGGCGTCAAGCTGATCCGTAGAAGCCAGTTTCTTGGTTGACGTTGGCCCCTTCCTGAATCAGCAACTTCATGACGAAGGTGTCCCCCTTCAAAGCCGCGGCCTGTAGTGAATCACTGATTGGCCCGCAGGCGTTAACGTCCGCACCTTTGTCCAGGAGTAGCCGGACCATGGGCATGTAGTTTAGCAATGCCGCCGTTCTTAGTGGTGTTCCAAAGACTCCCTCGGCTTCAAGATCCATTCCTTGATCCAGGAGAAACTCGACCATGCTTTTGTGGTTGTACACCGTTGCAAGCATGATAGCATCCTGTGGTAGAAAGTTTCGGTTGCTCGCGGTTTGGTTAAGGAATTGGCGAAGAACCCCGATCTGGCCACCCTGTATCGCTTTCTGAGCTTTCTCTTCATCTTATTAGACTTGTCCTTGCTTGTTGAGGAGAGTCGTGAAAGCTGAAGTCGCTCGACGACCCTGACGAAGCCTACTAGCGCAGCCTCTTCTAGGGCTTCCTCGTAGTCGTTTTCCGTTTGCATCATAGATTCGACATCTAGAAGGTGGAGTGCCGCGTCTTCTTGTCCGCCTCTAAACACAGCTTGCAATGCGTTTTTGAAAACGGAACCGCAAGTCACGTTTGCGTGAAGTTCGACAAGTTTGTACATCACCTCCAAATAGCCTAAGAAGCAAGCGGCATACAGCGGACTACTTTGTTGGTGGGAGATGCAGTTAGTGCAAACCAACCACCCGACCGAAGTTGTCGACTTATGAAGAGAGATGCACAGATGATATCGAAGCTCAAGCAACAACCAAAAGTGTTATCAAGACCAAATAGCTTGCAGGCACCAGATACAGTACTTCTGAGTGCCGTCCAGCTAGAAAGAAGTGAATTCAAGTGATAAGAGCTGCTGCGACAGCTTGGGTAAGGTAAGGCAACGAGACAAAGGGTAGGGTTCAAATTGTAAAGAAGGAAAAAGCGTGCCCTCCCTAAAATCCGGGCAAAGCTACCACTTTAAGTAGTGACCTTTAGACATAAGGTCCTACGTACATTAAACCCCAGTATGCTATGCAGCTCCATCACACTACCGTGCTTCCCACACTCGACATTGACGTTGACGCCACGATCAGCGAGTATTGACACCGTCGTTGAGTGCCCAGATGCGGCTGCAAGGTAGAGGGGCGTGTGCCCCAGTTTGTTTTTCTGGTTGACGTCTAGACCATCAATGTTTTCCAAGGCCTCGTTCAGGATGTAATCAAGTCCAAACATGCTCACCAAGAACAAAAAACCGGAGTCACAATCGGGAATAGCGTCCAGAGTTGGTTTCATGGCGTGGTCTCGAGGGAGAATGGTGACGAAGTCCCGCACGTTCCCAAGCCACGATTCAAATGACAAATGACAGAGTGGGTTCCCAGTCTTCATCAAAGATGAACGAAAACACATCTTGCATAAGACGTTCGACCACTGGAGTGTCCCTATTCAGGTTGGGCAATCATTGCGTGTACAGGCCAATACATCGCGGCGTAGACGTAGAAGTCATCACTTGATATCAATAGGGCGCCAGTGCCTGGCCCGCGTGAACAAGCGTCGACGCACAAGGAAGCCAGGGGGTTATGCGCTGTGGCAGCGGCGAAGGTTTCGTGTTGGCCTAAAAATTCCTGAACCTATTGATGTGCAAAGCGAATGACGTTGCAACTGGTATCCAGAGTCACAAAGTTCGCGCAGATAGTCATCATCTGACTGAGCCCCAGAGTCCAATCCTGGCCAGCCGTCAGGGCGGGCAAGAGGGCTCCTGGGGTCAGAGGGGCTCTCTTGTAGAGAACCCAGGATATAACGCTGACTGCGATGTTGCGAGCGATTTCTCTGCCTTGAAAATGTGATTTAGAGACTCTTGGTATAGTTGGTTGATGTCCTCTGGAAGGTTCTTTCGCAACGCCAACACAATATCATCCTCAACAGTTTCTCTGCAAACCCGCTCGACTTGTACTTTGGCCCAGAGAAACCTGCATAACTTTTAGCTTACAGATACATAAATAGACGTCCGGAGGGAAGCTTATCAGTGAAGACAGGACTTCCATTTCACCAGCTCCATCGAGAAGTGCTTGCGTCAACATGCGGCGAGTTTCAGCAGACAAATTCCCTCCAAGGAGCAACTTCCTTGCCACAGCAGCATCTACCAAATGGTCCACAAACGCCTGCATATCTTTCCCAGTCTCATGCCTCGTGATTTGGATCTGAAAATCGGGAGCGAGTGCCATGGCTGTATGGCTTGAACTCCTTCCAGTGACAAAGGTCTTCACAACGTTGTCCGCTTTCGAGATGATCTTTCTTAGCGCGTCGATAAGAATAGGCCGATCGTGATCCTCGACGCTGTCGATTCCATCTATGACGATCGTCACAGGATCTTCCTCGGCAAGTTCCAAGATCAGGCGCACACAATCTTTGGTCCTAAGCTTCGGCATATCCAGCTTGCCGGCCCCTGCCAGTGCGACTTGTCGCTCGAATTCTGAGCAGAGGAAATCCTTGATCTTCGTCCGATGTCCTGCATCGACTGCAAGTTGGGCGAGGATAGTTCTCATAACATCGTCAGAGGAACGACGAGCCTTCTCGAACTCAGGGTTTGCGCAGTAGAAGTATGCGAATGGGGCCGCGGAAGCGTTGTTGCCAGCCGTTGCTAGCAAGGAGTCGACAACAACAGAGCATAGCGTCGACTTCCCCGAGCCAGCAATTCCATGAAGAAAGAGAAGAGAGGGAGAACTCGACTTATGCCATTCATCATAATTCTTGTGAGTGAGCACCCATTGACCGGCGCTGGGTAGACGCGACTGGGCGATGAACTGATGGTGGCTGTAATATGATGCCACGGACAGCCATTCCAGAATCTCATTGTATTTCTCCTCCGACAGGGACCGAAAAGCCTGGTTAGAGAGTCTTGTGAAGGCGCTCTCTAAAACGCGCAGTGTTTCTGCGTCTGCCAGTTTGGCAAATTTGTTGACTTCGTTTTCTCGGTCGAGTATTTCTTTAGTTCGTTCTTCACTGACCATCCGGAAGGGACTCTTGAGCAATCGTACTACCAAATACTAGTACTCCGGGGAGGGAAACTGAATGGCACACGCAAATGCGGACTCCCCGTTTTCTCGCTGAAGAACTTGACAGCGTAGCTCAGATGAGTGAGAATCTCGGAATAGAGGCGAGTCAAAGCATCCTCTAGCTGAAGATCGATCTCGGACTGCGTTCCCCGGAGATAGAGCCCCTCAAAAACACGATACTGGGCTATCATTCGAGTGATGTTTTCCACTTTTCAATCAGTCAACTCCATCTTGACACATGTTGCGGGCCGTGCTTAGCCACACTTACAATCGTTAGCCATAGTAGCAAAGACTTGAACGTCAGACACAGATATCTGGAGCAAGAACCTAACGGCGGCCCATGGCAACGCGGCATGAGCGGGATCGTACTGCACGGCGACGCCGCCGGTCTCTTTGAACCGCTAGATCCAGCCCACAATCTTTTCTAACACGTTTCGCACAATGACGACGCCGCCATTTGACTTTGTCAATTTCCACCTCTTGCGTCGGGACAAGTCTCGTTTCGCTTTGACCTCTGCTAGAACAGCCGCCTGTTTCGGTGCCCAGAGATCAGTTCCTTGGTTACACAGCTTGCTTCGGAGAGTAAATGCTCACCAGAACGTCATGTTTGCTGGTCCGCTTTGGATCCAGTCCTTTTTGGAGATCAGGATTCAACGAGTGGAAAGCCTTGTCCCACAGGCCGACAGTGGAGACGGGGAGTGTCGCCGCAGGTGCCATCTTATCGGCCTAAGTAAGGTTACCCAACTATCAAGGCGAGCTGGTCGGGCCCCAGAATCAGGCGGTGATACCAATCTGGCCGTCCTAACAGCGATATGGCAAACACAAAAAGACAAGCCGCTCTTAATGTAAGGCAGAATGTGCTGACGTTGGAACTGCCCCACTCCGATTCTGCCCGAATGCTGTGCAACGTATCATAAGACTCGGTTTGTAGCAAGGCTGAGTGTTGGACGGCACTTCTCAGAAGCGGGCCTCGCCGGCGAGTTGGTTGGAAATGTCGGAGCACAACGCTGCCCTCACACAGACTCTTGTGTTCTTTTCTACTCTTCCCTTCTCATTGCAATTTATTTTTGGCGACCATCTTGCATTGAGAACTCCATCAATTTCTCTCCGCTTGCCTGCAATCTCTTTTCCTACACTTACACATCTCCGAACACCAGAGCTTATCATTCATCACAATCACCCTCACCATCAGCATTCCGCCTTGAGAGTCGCATTTCTCGACCCCAAAAAGTTCGCCTATTTTCCTCCAACATCAGCTTTCACCTCTCCCTCTTTTTTCCTTTTATTCCTCGCGTTGGCATTGGACGACCAACCCTTATTTCCAGTGTCTCCCCAAACCCGAACTCCAGTAAGCCGTGAACCCAACACTAAATCACAACTCAACTAACGCATCGCTAGATGGCAGCCAAGCCCAGCCAGAATCCTCACGGATCTAATTACAATTACTTCTCTCGGGCCCTCAACCGCGCTTGTCGAGCCGAAGATTTCGTCAATGAGGGCCCAAACTCCTGGTTGCTCGCTGGCGCTCTCATGAGCTGCGATGAATACAAAGAAGATGGGCTCTCGAAGATCTGGAAGGATTGGGCAAAGAAACATCCCGACGAAGCGACCATCATTCGGCGTGGAGTTGCCCATTTCTGTCTTGAAGACGGGGGCACTCTGAAACCTGATCTCCCCCCAAGCACAAAGACAGCGACAAAGAAGCTTGTGATTTCCAAGCCAGGGCCCAAAAACGAAGCAAAGGGAAAACCTGTCGAGAGAGGGTCAGACATTACCAAGGAAACTTCTACAAGGAAGCGACAGGCTTCTGAATGTGAGCTGCTGAATCTACCCTTCTCCATCATGAGCTAATGTGTCCCTGGAGGTGAGCCAACTTCAGCAATGAAGCGCCAAAAATGCGAGCCAAAGCAAGAGTCTACAGTCACTAATATTCCCGATACGGTCGAAACTCAGGCGGAGGAGCTAGAGGAAACCGGAGGGCAGGAGGTTGTGCCCGAGCCAACCGAGACAGAGAAGGACGACGAGAAGTGTCACCCGGAATCTACGGAGGAATCAATGGAGGACTCCAGCATTCAAGCTACCGCAAATAGGGATGAACCCACACAGGGGTTCTGGGGAAACTTGTCATCATTCTGGGGTGCGGTGAGGGGCTCTTAGAGTGGTCGCGACAGGGGAGTTGATTTGGAAAACACGGGGATCAGAGCGGATGCTCATGGGATCAACATGGACCCATGAAAAGGATACTTGATTTTCTGACGGATTTCGCCCCCTTGCTTTGGTGAAATCACGATCCAATTCTACCTCACAATTACCCCTCCACATGTCAGCAAATCGTGAAGTGTTTTTGCTGTGACCTCTGCTATCAGAATTTTGCAAGCTGGATTGTTACCTAGTTACACTTGTGTAGTATTAACTGATAACATCAAGACACTCTTCACGACCTTGAAAACAGGACTTGTTGTGTAATGCTTAAGATCTTCATGCTCCATGGATACACTCAACCACTGTTGTATTTCGCTGAAGAAGAGAGTTGACGGTAGACGTCGCAAAAACAGATGGGTCTGGCAGATGAGAGCCAAGCTGTCCATGACCACAAAGAAATGCTACCGGTGTTGACTAAGTCTTGCTTTAAATGCATTTTATTAGCCCTGGCATCTGTCGGATTTGAGCCTGTCGAGGGGCTGAGCTTTCTGAATTTCGAGGGCCTTCTATATCGACCTCATCGAACGTTTTATACCAAAACTTACCGGGCTCAGTTCAAACTTCATTGGTAATTATGATGCCAACAATTCAGGTTTCTTCAACAGTGCAGAATCGTCAAGAGTATTTTCGTAGTAAATTCATCTATAATCTCAGCCGTCGTAGGCACCGCTGAGGACAGAGAGGCTCTCTTTATACCTAGAGTTGTTTACACCTGGAGTCTCGAAAAGTTAAGAACGTGAAAGTAACACTTGATCTCCTCAGTCAGAAAACTCGCTCAAGTCCCCTGCTATTAGATCTAACCTAGCTCAATCTGTCCTTCAACAGGTTATTCCCCAAGATCATCCGCCCAAGGTCCACGAGGTCCATTACCAACACAGGATTGACTTCGCGTTGAAGGGATCGTCGAATTCCGGGATTGTTCTTCAAGATCCGATAGGGTGAAGATGATGCCACGTCGCGATCTGCGACATGGCGGTCGAGACCAAAGTTGTCATTCTCTGTCACTATGTTCTCGCAACGGGATCTTACTCGTTTTCAGTAATATGGGCGAGGATCGTGTACTCTTACCAGGTGCAACCTGCCATTCACAACTATCCGATGTGAGTTTCCCCTGACGTAAGAGAGCGGTTCTCTTGATTTAATGAGTGCGGTATCTCCTACCGTGTGCGCGCTCCATCGCTCAGACTGTGCCGAGTGATCTATCTCATCAGTCCTAAAACATAGCTAACAACCATCAGCTCGGTGATCATCGAAGGACAAGGAATATTCTACCTCAAACAGACTTAACAATCCCGATGCCACTAGCAACTCATCACTCTACCAACTCCTTATCTACTGGAAGCAATACCTCGGCTTCATCTCAGAGTGGGAAAAGGCCATGACATCTATCGTTGACTACCTCATCTCAAGTCCGGACGTCCACGAAGCCTACACCAACGCCATGCCACCATCTATCCGTGCAGCATTGGACTCTGGAGACCGCGATTTGGGCAAGATGGTCATAGAGGCACTGGCAAGTGACGATCTAGCCGCCGCGTTTCGCCGAGATACTGAACAGGGCTTGTGGAGCTTCAACGTTGACTCCGCATCGGAGTGGATGGACTTGACGAAGGAGGTGACGCTGAAGGGGCTGGAGGATAATATCCAATTTCCGATATGAGTGGAAGAGGCAGAGACCGATCTATTCTTCCCAGGACAGCTGGAAGGAGTACGATATGCACCGGGTGATAAAAGCCAATTATGTTACTCTCACTTCAAGGATGCTGCCAGAAGCCCTTGTTATGTTAGCGCCCAAGCCTTATTGAACTGGATGGTCCTTGATCGGTTCAATGACATCATCTCAAAGTAGGTTATGAACGCGGTGGCAGGATCATAACAAGAGGAGGTCGGAGTTGATGGGCTGAGATCACTTCATAAGCCGGGAGTAGCGCAATTACATTGCAGTCTTAATATCTAAATACTGATTTCAAATATCGACCTTGAACGCTCAGCACCGTCGATGACAAAGGTCCATTTGGCTAGTCGCTGGCTGGGAAATATGTCATAGCATCTCCTGGTTGATAAAAACCCGCATTAACTAAGTGTCAAGTCACGGCCATAAATTGTGTTAACCGTAGACAATCATATAATTAGATTCGGCTCTTTCAAATTTGTAGTGTCTCAGTCCGGATTATCCTACTCGCCAACCCCTGGAGTGGTTCACCATCCATTCTAGTCCAATTTCCCTAGTTGCCTTGTTGATTCATATGCCAGAAGATGACGTTGGGTCAACACCGGTCATTCAGAAGTCTTCCATCTTGTAAACTTGGCAAGGAACTTCTTCGTAGGGATGAGCGCTAGAGCTTAATTAGATCGAGCTCGGTTGAACACAGGGAAAGCTGCCCGGCGGAGCAATTGCAACTTACGTCCTCAAGTCGGCCACAGCCTTTCTAGCAACGTCCTCGCCGACACAAAGAACCTCCACTCGGACCTCCGGCACCTCCTCAAGCTTTCCAAGTTCTCCAATGTTGGGATTGGCCGTGTCTCCGGGTCGGAATTGACCAGTACCGTGGCTGGACCAGCAGGCTTCGGTGTATTGTCCTGGGCCAGGATATTTGCCTGCGCCAGCGTTGAAGACGGCGGCTTTGCATGCGGCAAGGCCAGAGGGAGGGACGTAGAAGACGAGCGTGAAGCGCTTGAGGGGCTGCGTGATAGATGCCATCATGAACAGGCAACTGGAAGACAGTCAAGTTGAGATAATTGTCGAGTAGATTATACCGGTGCAATGAGTCACGAAGTCTAATATACGTTCAATAGCCTAGTCTTCATCTTTACCCCGCGCCGAAGGCTGTCATGTGATTGTTGCATTTCGTGAACAAATCCGAATCAATCGGCAGTCGGAGTGGGCAGCCTGCTATCGGGATGGGGTCACACCAACACGTTAAAGGAAGACGCGTAGTCAACCAGGCTGTTATCTCTGGGTGAAATCGGATTCGCATTACTAATGAGATATGTTCAACATAAGATGCTCCCATTTGCCCGACGTCCACCATCTTCCTCCTTCTGTGCTGACGCCAGTGAAGCAGCTCCAGGTTCCTGAATAGTGTACTCTCCGGCGCAGGCAGCGTCGACACAAGCGGCAAGCCCACCAAATAAAAAATGCCTTCTTTACCATCCCAGGCCCGTAGTGGGCGTACTTAGATGAGTTGGTCATTATTACCCTGGCTTGCGGTGGGATAATCGGCTCTTGGATCATGCACCAACACGTATCGGTGATGAAGCGGGCGCCGAATTGTTCCAGGATATCCAGATAACCCTGTGCAAGAGCTTTTTTTATAAGTTTGCTGACTTGTAGTCATAATGAATTCGACGGTGCCCTTTTTCCTCCGATCCCGGCACAGGGCCGTCAGCCGCGCAAATTCCTCAAGCGCAAAGTGTGGATTTCCCAGCGAGATCACATCGACTTGCCCGTTTCTAGCCGAGTTTAGTTGTCTCCATGTGGTATGCAGACTGTGAATATCCAGCTGGAATGGGTTTAAAAGGCCTTTTGGCAACTTAAAAGTGCCGGCTTCAGGGGTGACGCCTCGGATGTGGAACATGGGAGCGGAAGAGCTGGTCGCGAACCCGGCCCCGAATGCCTTCAGATCTGCGATAGTTGGATTGCTTGTCTCTAAACCATAGATAAGTGGAATCTCGGAACCAACGAGGCCTCCGATGTGATATCCGGGAAGAGGGGAGATGGACTCGTCCCAGTCATTGAGTTCGGGCACGTCGATGCGAACCTTGGGAATCCTGCCCTCTGTCTGATGACAGCCGGCATATTGGGCTCGCCCCGTCAAGGCGATGAAGGCGTCAACATAATCGGGATATTTCTGCGTTCTTGCGCCCAGTACACTATTCGCAAATACCACAGCATTGGACTCAGCCCATCCAATCTGGGTGCCAAACTCGGGCTTGCTTTCAAGCAAGTACGGAGCGCACGTGAAGCTTTGTGTGGCCCCCATTGCGAGGTATAAGTCACCGGTCTGCGAGGACGCAACAGACAGTTCAGGATCTGCGCCCAGCTCGCGCCATCGGAGTCGGTCGACGTTCAATGAGTTACACGTCGCTGGAACGGCAAACTTCCCGTTTAGAGCATGGAGTCTTTGGGGAATGAGGAGACTACTCTTCCCGACGTACATGCAAGCATCAATGTGGGCTTGAGAGACGTCGATAAGCGTGTCTACGCCCTGTAAGGCTGCGTACGACACAATCGTTTCAAGGGCCATCTAGGATGCTGCGCCGTAAGTGCCTGCAAGGATTTCTTTGCCCCTCGATGTGAGTATCACTTTGTCCGTCTTCGGAGAGGACAGTGATAGTTGAAAACCTTCGGGACCTGCAATTATCAAGCTGTTGTCCGCGGTTGCCAGGCGACAAAACAACTCGGCATCCTCGATTTGAACCACTGGGATTGACTTGGAAAACATGGTTCTCGCAAGCAACACTCCCAGCGTAAGAATCTCGTCTGGCTTCTGAAAGATGAAAGCTGCAGGGGCAGTTCTGGCAAGCAACAACTCCAGAATGGCACCGCTCCCGGAGCAAGATCCACGGTCTCATGGTATGGCGACGATCTTGTTAGCCAGAGGAGTCCCATTAAGAGGATGATGGGTATCAATGATGAGACCAGTCTCGGAATCAACTCCCATCATGAAGCTTAGGGGACCGTCGGAAAAGACAATCCCACCGCTTGCAGAACCAGGGACGAGAATACGAGCGTCCGAAGTCATCTTAACTGGCAGTGTTGTGCTAGGGAAAAGAGAATAATATTTAAGCGCCTTATAATGGGTCTTGAGTTCTCCAAAATGACGTGAAATATTAAACAACTATTCAAGACTCTTTCGGCTGGCGACCGGTTCTTTCTCACTCGCGGGGTTCATGGTTCGCATATCATCGGGTTGTCAACTCGTCCGCGACCGCAGCGATAAGACGATTCATGCAGCATCGGAACGCGATCCCGAGTCTGCAGGTAGTGAGTCATGCTCTTAGAACAGAAGTAACATTACTGTTAAATTCGGTTCAGTTCTTTTACTAGATCTACTATCGTCAAGAGGGCGAACTAGATGCGCGACCAGGTAGTAATGACACTGATAACCCCAGTGAGCAACAGCCTTGAGCTTCAACACGCAAGTACGGTACTAGTAAGGGCCAGAACTAGGAATAGAGGCAGGTGAATAATTTGTCCACACTGTACACTTAATTATACCTAACTACTATTTACTTTCTTCGGTTACTCAAACCCATCAGGTGCAGCTCGCCACCTACGCCAAGGGAGGACGTGGCAAGCGTCGCGCATACAAGGCTTTCCAAGCCCTTGAACCACCTCAAAGGTCAACCTTCGACTAGACACGCTCAAAGTGAGTGATGCCTGACTCCTTGCCAACCTCAGCTCCCAGCTTTGAATCCGCAGCATTGGCAATGCGAGCCGCCTCCGCCTCAATAAACGCCTGCGGTCGCTCTCGCTGGGTCAAATCAGGCTTGCCGCAAACAATCACCGACGGGTTCTGGATGAAAATCTCATCCATATCCTCGAGGGTTCGGCGAGAGGTTTCTGGGTAGAGGCAGTACACAACGGGGAAGTAGGCCCAGCAGAGAATGACATAGACTATGATGTTGTTAGTAACTAAAGACTGGAACAGTACGAAGATACTTACTGAGATAGAACTTCCAGTGGAGGTTGTTGACTCCAACCTTGGTGAACTGGGTCACGATAAAGCCACCCATCCAGTTAGTCGCAGTGGCAGCAGCGGCGCCTCGAGTTCGCCAGCCGAGCGAGTTGATCTCCGAGTTATAGACCCAAGGGACCTTGGCGAAGCTAGTTCCATAGAAGAAGTAGTACATGAAGAACATGGCCGTAGTAACTTTGCCGAGCTACAGAACAGTCAGCCGTGCAATTTCGCAAGAGAATCATAGAGCAACTCACCAGCTTCTCTCGGGAGGGATCGCTCTCGGCTGTCTTCAAGCAGAGGGCAGCGACGAGGTAGCACGAGCCCATGGTAAGCGAACCGTACAACATCATCCTGATTTGTTAGTTTTTGGGATGCTCCAAAATCAGGACAGCCACTTACTTTCGACGACCAAAGCGATCAATGATCAACAGACAACAGAAGGCAGCTCCCAGATAAACGGTCCCGTTGATGCTGTGAAAACGTCAGTATTGCGGGTTTCCAAGTTATAGCATAGTCTGTCGAAAGGCATACCCTGTCATCAAGCGGCTCTCCTGCTCGTTAAGGCCAACACTCTGTTGTAGAAGAGTGGGCAGATAATATCCCAAAGCGTTAACACCACTGAATTGCTGCATGAACTGGGTGCCGCATGAAAGCAGTAGTCTTCGAAGATTCTGTGTCTTGTCGCGGCAGCGCAGCACATCTCCGAGCGGGACGCGGTCCTTTCGCTCGATCTCGATGGCAGATCGGATAGAAAGAAACTGTGCTGTCACGTCGGGGTCATCGATGCTCTTTCCCTTGCCTTCAAGTCGCGCGATAACACTCAATGCCTCGTCATGTCGGTCCTGCATCAGCAGCCATCGAGGGGACTCGGGGATGAAAAGCAAAGCGATGGAGACAACAATCGGGAAGATCAGCTGGAATGCGAGCGGGAAGCGCCACTGAAGCGCGCTGCCTTGGAAATAGAGACCGTAGTTCATCCAATTGGCGAGACAGAAGGCGGCAGTGTTGGAGAGTGATCCGACGACGACGAGCTTTCCACGGATTCGAGCCTTGGAGCACTCGGCCTGGTAGACGGGGCATGTCGAAGAGGTCAGACCCATGCCGAAGCCGTTGATGACTCGGCCAATGATCATCTGAGGGAGATGCCAAGAGGTAATTTGTAGAATCGCGCCGATAGCATTGCAGAGAAGGCCGAGGGCTACGGTTTTCTTTCGGCCGAGCTTGTCGCCCGCGGTGAACGCGGTGATTGCACCAAAGAAGGCTCCTAGCTGTAGAACTGTTAGCAGCCTGTCTAGAATTCATCAAGGATAGACGTACAGAGAAGCAGCTGGACGTGATTCCAGAGATGTTCGCTTTGTTTGTCTCAGGGAAATGCTTCTTGAAGTCGGCCGAGATGAGAACGCCAGAGAAGACTCCTTGGTCATAGCCGAACCATGCCATAGAACTTTTACATGTTAGCGAGCGCATGGCAAAGAAGGCAGACCGACATACCAAGCATTGGCGACGGTGATGGCGCTGATGAGCGGCGTCCCGCTGAGACGGTCCGAAAGACCTGTCTTTGCCATTGTGTCTTTGGAGAAGAATAATCTCAGAAGGGTAAGTTGGTGCTTCGAATGCAGCGCTCGGCAGTGCTATTTGAACAGATTGGCTGCCCACGGTGTTCAACCCAGGCCGGGCACCTTGATCAGGGAGATCGAAGATAGCTCGGGAATAGGAGGCTGGAGTGCGTCGGCTGCAAGATGCTGATCATCTACAGGAACAGCCGAAGAGGAGAGGGATCCTGCAGCACTAAATAGTCGTGTGACTGCGATGAGTGCGGTGTCGAGGACGAGAAGTCTGAAGGAAGTAGCCGAGACGCCAGGTTGCAAGAGTCAGTCAGCCACGGCGCAAGCTGTTGGCGATGAGCATGTTCAACCAAGTCCCTAGCTCGAGTGGCACCCACACAACAGTCCAGGGGCCTGACGCTTCCGGGATCATGGTGCGGAGAAGACACTCGCTCGACAGATGCCAACTCGTGATCCCCACGGGGTAGCGCGGTTCCGCTTCCGCGGGGATTGTTACGACACCAAACTCAATAGTCCATGCGGCAGCAAACCGGTATCGGGGATAGGCGGCAGACCCGCTGGAGGCGAGCGAAGTGGTGTGGCGGGCGGGGATAGGCGGCGTGAAGCTCAACTCGGCTCTAACAACAAGGATCTTGTTCCCGATGCCATGGCACCGCCGCGCGTTGTAGCGGCTTTCTAGCGGAATGCCCAGACGTTACTACGTTGTGTTATGACAATGACTACGTGATTCGGTTCGGTCCCGCAGAATTCCCCGCATCACTCAGTCCATCGCGTTGGAGTTGTCACTTTTCTATCTCATGCTTCCAACCAAGCTCCCACGCATACTCACACCAGACAACCACAACACCAAACAACAAACACAATGTCCGCCACAGACCACCAGTTCGTCCTCGTCACCGGCGCCACCGGCTTCATCGGCGCTCACATCGTCGACACGCTGCTCAAGCGAGGAATCCGAGTGCGGGGAGCAACGCGGTCTCTAGCCAAAGGAGATGCCATGATCAAGGCCCGACCGCAACACGCGAAAAACCTCGAGTTTGTTCAAATAGAGGATTTCGAAAACCCAGGAGGCCTGGTGGAGGCGGTGCAGGGCGTTGATGGAGTGATTCACACCGCGAGTGTAAGTCAATAGCGATCACAGATAACCAGAGCTGATGTTGTGCTAGCCTTTCACTTACGATACCACAAACAACGAGAAGGAACTTGTTCTGCCCGCCATCAACGGAGTTCGCGCCATCGTCGAAGCCGCCGCAACAAACCCGAGCATCAAGCGCATCGTCATCACCTCGTCCTTCGCATCCGTTCTCGACGTAAACCGCAAGGGCCCTCCATACTTTACTTACACCGGCGCGGACTGGAACCCTCTCACGTACGAGGAGTCCGTGGATCCTGCTACGAGCGCCGTCGTGGCCTACCGCGGATCAAAGAAGTTTGCAGAACTCGAGGCGTGGAACTTCGTCAAAGAGAAGAAGCCGACATTCGACATTGTGGCTCTTTGTCCGCCCATGACATTCGGTCCAGTTGTTCACCCTGTGGCCAGCGTGGACAAGCTCAACGAGTCCAACGCCATGCTCTGGAGGATTGTGACTGGAGCGAAGCCGTTGCCAGTATCTCGCGTCCCGTTCTGGATCGACGTCAGAGATCTCGCCGCTGCACATGCCGAATCACTTCTCAGGGGTGAAGCAGGAGGGAAGCGATATATCCCAGCGTCCCCTGAGAGGTTCTCCTATGGATTGGCAGCTAAGATCATGGCTGAGGAGTTTACGGATTTGCGGGACACAGTAACACAAGAGGATCAGTTCATTGACGATAGCCATGGGTTAGATGGGGAGACGGCGGCAAAGGATCTTGGGTTTCAATATCGATCCTTTAGAGACACTGTCAGAGACCTCGTAGCCCAGGCAATTTCGATGAAGGTGGCAGAAGGGCAATAGACTAGAGAACAAGACAGCTAATCTTCATAATCCTATTAGAACAGCGCGATACTTCATCTCTCAATTGTGACGAAACCAGACATTTCCTAGCTCGCGTTCTCTATTCTTTGCATGCTACGCTTACTCCACATTACGTCGTCTCATGGGTTGTACGCTACTCGATCTAATTCCACATGACCAGTCCCGCCAGTCTGGATCAGTACCCCAACTTCTCCAAGAAGGGATAGGCTCTCTCAGCCATCGTTGATGGGGTACTTCGGCTCCTCCGACTTCCGTTGACGGCGGGGAGAGGCGGCATCTAATTCCGCAACACCAAGCTGAGCTCGCAGGACTAGCCTACTTGAGCCGGTGAGCTGGTTCGACCTAGCTATGGAGCTATGGAGCTATCAGCTGGTGAAAAAAAGCTGATGCTATGGGTCTCAGCGCAAAACTGGCATCTTCCAATAGGGATATATGAACTTCGGTAACTGTTCGTCCACAAACCATTAAGGTACAGAAAGTCAAGACAGCTATTGCCGAACAAACAACCACCTTCATCATACCAGCCAAGATGTATCCTGACACTTTCGAAGGATTCGCTATCCAGTCTGCGGACAAATGGACCAGCCCAAAGAGGTTCGAGGTACGCCTAGCATTCCGCGAAACCCAATCTTAACGTTACTCATTTCCACTACAGTTCAAACCCAAGCCTTTTGGCGACCATGACATCGATGTGAAGATTATCGCTTGTGGCGTGTGTGGCTCTGATGTTCATACTGCAACCGGTGGCTGGGGAAACAAGATATGGCCTCTAGTTCCCGGACACGGTATGTTTCTCAGCGCGTCAATTGTGTCAGGTAACTAACGTTTATCAGAGATCATCGGACACGCCGTCAAGGTCGGTTCCAAGGTCACCACTGTCAAGGTCGGTGACCGCGTGGGTGTCGGTGCTCAGATCTCCGCCTGCTTAGATTGCAACGCTTGCAAGGAGGATAACGAGACTTACTGCAAGAAGCAGATGGGTAAGTTCAATCACAGTTCCAGGCCATCATTATACTGACAGCAGCAGATACATACGGCTCGGTGTACCCTGACGGAACCATTGCGCACGGCGGTTACTCATCTCACATTCGAGCCCATGAGCACTTCACTTTCCCCATCCCAGATGGTCTGCAGACGGAGCTCGTGGCTCCTATGCTGTGTGCCGGCTTGACTGCCTACTCTCCCATGGTCCGCAACGGTGTCGGGGTAGGCAAGAAAGTGGGCATCCTTGGCATGTAAGCGCCTCGGTCTGAGAATTCTTCGAGCTGAGATCTCAAATGGTAACTAATGTCTTTCAGTGGTGGCATTGGCCATTTCGGCATTCTATTTTCCAAAGCTCTTGGTGCCACCACTTACGCCATCTCGCGGTCTCGCGCCAAGGAGGCCGATGCACTCAAAATGGGCGCTGACGGATTCATCGCCACCAAAGACGCCGACTGGGCCACGGCTCACGAGATGACTTTCGACTTCATTCTCTCCACTGCTTCCTCGGACGACGGCTTCGATCTGGCACCCTATCTATCATTGCTCAAGACACACGGCCGCTTCATTGCCGTTGGTCTTCCCGAGGGCGCTGGGTGGCAGCTTCGCCCTCAGAGTCTCCTTGCGAACGGCTGCCTCATTGGAAGTAGCCATTTGGGTAGTCGCAAAGAGACACTGGAGATGCTCCAACTGGCGGCGGATAATGGAATCAAGAGCTGGGTTGAGACTATCCCCGTGGGCGAGGAAGGCTGTGGAAAGGCGCTGGAGAGGGTGCACAACGGCGACGTCCGATACAGATTTACTCTTGTGGACTATGACAAGCAGTTTGAGTAAATGATTCAAGTAGAATAAACAGACACATTCTAAGGTTGCTATTTTACCTTGGCGCCTTAATTTATTCTTTCATGGAGTCCATGTAACCTCGTTAGATATTTATGTCAAAGCAGTGAGGGGAGCCGACATCACTACTACCTCTATTCAATCACCCTGCTGCTTTCTATTATGTGTATTCAACGCACGTAATCATTACACTCCGTGCAGAGAAATAATCCTTCACAGATAATGACTAGTAGCATCTCGAGGGACACTGTGCATAGTTTATACTGTTAGTCTATTCCCTTCTACACTACGGCTTAACCCCGAAATCTTCCAACTTCTGCTCAATTTCCATCATCCATGAAATATCCTCAACCAACTTATCGCTCTCCTCCTTACCCAGCGACGCCATTGGCCCCCTCGGAATCCCACCGTACCCATTCCACTTGCTGAGAATCGCCTTGAACCCCGGAATTGCCCGCTTCGTCAACTCCCAGTCCGCTTTCGCCAGCGTCTGCTGGGCCCTCATGGCCTCTTCTCTCTTCCCCTGCACCGCCAAATTGTATACATTGACACACGCGCGAGGAAACACATTCGCAGCTCCAACAATGGCACCGCTGGCCCCAACTTCCACACTCGACGATATGAAGTCGGCAACGCCAGCGAAGGCAAAGTACGGCTCCGACGCGGAGGGGAAGACTTCAGATACGGGCGAAGTGGCCTCTGCGACGCGTGCCAGCTTCCCAACGCTGCCGCAGGTAAACTTGGTGCCGATGATGTTGCGGTGCTTCGCCAGGCTGATCAGCTGGTCCGAGTCCAAGTCGATGCCTGCCACCGCGCCGGGGTAATTGTAGATGATCAGCGGAAGGGGGCTCTTGTCGGCAACTTCGAGGAAGAATTTCTCAATCGTCGAGCCGTCCATTGCCCATTTAAAGAAGCTGGGCACCATGAGCAACGCTGCATCACCACCCGCGTCCGCAGCATCACGACATAGACGCAGCGTGCCCTGGATGGACTGCTCTGAAGCCCCGACGATGACGGGTAAGTGGGAGAAGCCAGCGTCGTCAAGAGCAACCCGAGTGGACTTTGTAACTTGGGATCTCTCCTCAGGGCTGAGGTATACTGCTTCGCCGTTGGACCCGTTTGTCACGATGCCAGCTACTCCGGCTCTTGCGAGGCGGACTGCATGCTTTCGGATGACCTCGTCGTCGAGGGTTTCGTCTTTTGCGTCGGCGTAGAAGACTTGAGTAGGGGCGTAAATCCCGGGCAGTAGTGTTTTAGGCATTTTGGCGAATTAACAATATGCTTAAGGGGCGTTGAGGCGAGATGAAGTTCAGGGAAAACGTAGGCAATTGGGTCGCCGCAATGTGCGACCCCAAGTCAATGTCCCCTCCATATCTCCATTAAAACTCCCTCATCGTCTATTCGCCATACCACTAAAGGGGCATGTCGTGATTGTGGAACAAACATCACAAGACGACGAAAACAGCGGCATGCGGCTTCGGAGTCGCGAGTCAGGCGGGGAGAGGCGGCAACTCCACCATGATGCGGACAGGCATGGAGCTGTCAGCTGTTCCCCAGAGCTTCTCCACAGATCCCCTGCGTCTCGACAAGGATGCACGAGTCGTGTGCCTCGGGGGAAGGCGGCATGTTACCGTAAGCTGTCGACGGTGCCCCTGTCGCGATGTGTGTGGAGTTGCATGCGTGCGGAGTGAGAGCATGATCAGCAACAATATCAACATGGCTTGTCCTGCGAATTCCGCTGTCCTCCTTCAAGTTAAAGTCCATCTTCGTCTTCTGTCGGCATCATCCAGTCACCGCCTACAGCCTACCAAGACTCCAACAATGGGTTCCCTCTCCGTCGTCACCGAGCATGATGTTACCATCACAGGCTTCAAGGTCACAGACCTGCGGTTCCCAACCAGTTTAGACGGTGTTGGCTCCGATGCTATGCACGTGGGCACAAACGGATCACATCCTTTTCTTCAGCTTGAGACGAACCGCGATGGCTTAATTGGCGAAGGCATTGTAAGTCTTCAAGCTCCATTACCCCGATGTCGAACTAACACTACGCCCCTAGGCCTTCAGCAACGGCCGAGGCAGCGAGCTGATCTGCATGGCGCTCGACATCTTCGCGAAACGCGTCGTCGGAAAGACGATGCACGAGCTCACCCGCGACATGGGCAAGACCTGGCGATACATGGTGTCCGACTCACAATACCGATGGATCGGGCCCGAAAAGAGCGTCACGCACCTGGCTGTAGCAGGCGTGCTCAATGCCGTCTGGGACCTGTGGGGAAAGATCCTCGGCAAGCCTGTCTGGAAGATCGTCTGCGACATGAGCCCCGAGGAGATTGTGCGATGCATCGACTTCCGCTACATCACCGACGTCATCACACCGGAGGAGAGCATTGAGATCCTCAAGAAGACCCAGAAAAACAAGGATGTTCGTCTAAAGGAGGCCATGGAGAATAGGGCAGTGCCGGCGTATACCACTTCACCCGGGTGGCTAGCATTCTCAGGCAATCGCATGCGAGAGGTTCTAGAAGAGACCATTGCCGAGGGATACACAGTGTTCAAGTTCAAGGTGGGAACCAGCATCGAAGCCGACCGCGAGCGACTGTCAGCAGTCCGCGAGGTTCTAGGATACGACAAAGGACACCAGATTATGATTGATGCCAACCAAGTAGGTGACAACCCACAATCCCGCCTGTTCGTTTACTAACAGTTCCAGGTATGGAGTGTCCCGCAGGCCATCGAATACATGAAGCACTTGGTAGAGTTCAAGCCTGTCTTCATTGAGGAGCCAACCAACCCAGATGATGTTCTTGGCCATGCTGCCATCCGCAAGGCGCTCAAGCCCTACGGCGTCGGTGTTGCCACGGGAGAGGCAGCCCAAAACCGAGTAACCTTCAAACAGCTCCTCCAGGCTGAGGCGACGGACGTCTGCCAAATCGATGCCGTCAGACTCGGTGGTGTCAACGAGTGTCTGGTGCGCATCCTCCATATCACTGAATCTAGCCCGAGACTGACTTTCGCAGGCCGTTATGATCATGGCTCTCAAGTTCGACGTCCCCTGCGTGCCGCATAACGGAGCCATGGGCCTGACCGAGCTGACTTCTCACCTGAGCACCATTGACTATATTGCCATCAGCGGACGGAAGTCAATGCTGGAAAATGCCGACAGCCATCGCGAGAATCTGCGTCATCCTTCGAAGATTGAGAACGCGCATTACGTCACGCCCCTAGCTCCCGGATACTCCACCGGCTACACTGAGGAGGCGTTAGAAAAGTACACTTACCCGAATGGTAGCTTCTGGAGCAGTGATGTTGGACGGAAAATTATGAATCAACCTACCGGAGGGGAGTTGTAAATTATGTACTGTATGTCAGAATCGTACCCGGAAGTCTAGACATTAAGTTGTATGCTTTCATCAACGTCAATAAACGTTCGTATTTATACACGAGATAAAATCCGCTGCTTTCTTTGCACATCCTCTAGAATTGATACAACAGCCTCGAGGCTGGAAAATGCCCATGGCCGTATGTTGTTGATGGCGGTTGTTTGGAGTTCGTCAATGTCGAGGACGAGATGTCTCAGGTCGGGGCTCAGAGACGCAAGGGTAAGGACGACAATTGCGCCGAGGGACCTAGACGTGTTAGATGTTTCAGCAAGTGCGAAAGAAGACGTACGATAGCGAAAACGTCCACGTGTACTGGCTGGGCCCGACCAAGACTCTCGTGGTGTTGTGAATGTAACACCTGCAACTTTCGATGCAGAGCGCCGCCTTCTCCAACATGGACTCGGACGTGTGCTGCATTCCATGAGCGGCGATGTAAAGCACGAAAGGTCGGTAGATGATATGCCGCGCTGCAAAGTACCGTATTCGCAATACAGGCTCGCGGTCGTTTGACTCGACGGCAGGTGTGCCGACGCCAAGTGCAGGTCGGTATGCCTCTGGGATGGAGGAGTGCCATGTTTCCAGCTGGGTATGAAGCTCGTCGCAAACTGAAATCATTGACGACACGTCTTCGATGGAAAAGTCGTCAGGGGCCATAAGCGTAGTGGACGACAAAGTCAAGACGTGCTTTTTGCTTGGGTAAAGAGAGTTATGGATGCGATTGAGCAGCCTGCGGATCGAAATCTCGGCGAGGTAGCAAGTCGATTGCATGAGGCCAAGATTAGTGCAGTTCGGGAGACTCGTTTCGTCGGTTAGCTGCTGGAGCCCGCTCCGTGGCAGCTCAAGCTCGGCCAGTCGGTCGCATTCGACCAGAAAACAAGACCAGAACAGTCGAATGATGCTCTCCCGAGAATTTGTTCCGTCTTCTCGAGGGTCAATACTACCAATTGTCAGCGGAGCTCGGCGATGGAATGGGAATGCCCTTACCCAGACAGCTTGAACTGGAGGAGCGTAGATGCAGAGTAGATCAACCGCCAACTCTGCAGTGGACGAACAATGTACGCAAAGTAGACACTCGCCAGGACCAATGCTTGGGGAAGTAAGAGGCTGTACGAAAAGGACCATGAGGACTGGGAAATGAGAGTCGGCATTGCGTGCTGCATGTATTGCATGCCCGGTGGTGATGAACTGAATCTTTCAGGATCTGGATGAGAGGACGCCACAGTTCCGAGGGCCAATATTACCATGCAGAGTGCGGACGCTATGCTCGAGTCGGGTCCTGTTTCCAGGAATTGGGAATAAATATTCTGAAACTCGTTCTGGTCTAGAATTGGATGGCTGTGGTGTGCGGAGTTGAAGAAGATGGCGACCAGTTCATCAGCCACATCGCGGTCAATTTCCATCGACGGTCGCGGCCCTGGCCAGTCCTCGAAGGACAGCTCAGGAGGTAACCTATTTCTTGACTCAAGCAGGAAGAATAGGTCCGTGGGGTATTCTCCAATCAAGGCCTTCATCGCCGGAAGGCTCAGCAGGTAGCTCGAAGATGTCTTGTGTTTCACCGGAATCGTCAACGGTGGCAAATTTGGCTCCGACTGGAGATCCAGTCCCGTAAAGGACCAAGGGGTGAACGGGACGGCAACGCCTCCTTGGATGCCCGACATTGGCATTGACGATTGACTCTGTGGCGACGTCTCGTTTTGTAGATGAGACATGGGAACATGGCTCTCGGCTGATAAGGCGGCTATCCTTTCTGACTGGTTTTCCAAGATGGTCTCAATGTCCCGTAGTCGGTTGATGATTTCTCGGGTCCCACCAGAGGTATCGATCCTAGGCTGATGAGTATCAGAGGTGCAGGATTTTATCGTGTCACACACCTTTGAGACGGTTGGTCGTCATATTGGCAGTCCACCTCCATCTCCATACAGTTGGAGCACGATGGTTTCCGAGCGTCGCATCGTCGTTTGCTGCCAAATCAGCATCAAGGACAAGAAGTCAAGGGCGCGACAATCCGTGTCAATCGTCACTTACCGACTCCGACAGAAGCTACACGCCAGGGCAACTCGTTTCCTGTTATAACTCATTCTTCCAGCCCATCAAACGTGTGCTTGAATTGACAACGTCAAGAGCCCGAAGAAGTTGTAGACGGCGCGCGGGTGTAAAGCGTCACGGGCTCACAGTGAGGGACCGGCCCATTTTGTCACCTGACTCCACCCCCACAATCGGACAAGCGCGGTCTGAAACTTACTTGATTACCCTGCACCTCCGTATTTCGCGGACTGGGATTTTGTTTTGGATTCCGTTCAATCGTCTTGAATTGGATGCTCGCTATCTTTGTGGAAACTGGGTGTACCAAAACAATGCAAAAAAGCAAATTGGCCGTTGAAAGACAACTAGTCACTTCTCTCATTGAGGCAAAAATTGATAGAGAGTTGGGAATAGAAATCTCAGCTCAAAAGATCTGAAGAGCAACTTGCATTTTATTCAATGTCACGTGGTTGGATGGCATATTTCGGCCAACTTTATGCAAGCATTTCTCACTCCCGCGACCCCCGAGCCGAGAGACATCATCGCGAGCGAATTTTACGGCCTCAGCGTCTACAAATTGTGAACGAGAACGCAACTTGTGGCATCACTTCATTTCTCTTTCTTCCCTATTGATCCTCAATTGTCTCAATAGCTGTCATCTCAGGGTGCTCTTTAGCCATGAACAACGTCATTCATGCCCGCCTCTGTGGGTCGCGACTTTTGCGCCCTGCGATGCGATTGACCAGAACAACACCATTCTTGTTCAGCCCCCCGACGAAGAACCATGTCGCGATGGTCTTTTCGACATCAGCAAGAAAATGCACAAGTACAGAACCCGCAAAGCCCTGCTCGAAGAGCAGGGCTTGCCAAAAACCGCAACCTCTGTCTGTCAGTTCGCCTTCTTTCTGGACATCGCGGCCAACGTGGAACCGCGCTTCCATCAATACCTTGCGGTGTCTTGCTGGTTGCACATTTGGAGACTTCACGGCCATGTGGTTTCTTCAGTTGAACTACCCAGAACTTGGAATGGGGGTTGTTATGCCCATAGCAAGTAAGTGGAATCACGAACGCAAGGTTTTGCGGTTTCTAATGCGCATATGATGAAGTGATTTCCGGAATCTCAACCTCGATATTGCTGGAAACCGTCCTACTTCGGCTTGGTCGCGACGGACTGGCATGGATTCCCGCTATCAAGACTGCCATCGGGATGAGCTTCATTTCAATGACGACCATGGAGATTGCTGAAAACGCAGTCGACTATTACCTCACTGGAGGAACGGTTTCCTTTGACTCTCCTGCGTTCTGGCTTGCAGCTCTGGTCTCTATGGCGGCTGGGTTTTTTGCACCACTCCCATACAACTACATCCGTCTCCGAAAGTTTGGAAAGTCGTGTCATTAGGTAGTGTAGGCACTGTATTATTAGACGTAGACTTAACCGAAATGATGTCACCACGCATGAAGCGTTCGCAGGCGGCGATGGCATCATCGCTTTTAGAGACCCCGCCTTAGAGACCACTCCTCTCAGAAACCCAAGTTACTCACCTGTGACATCCAAACAGAAATATGTCGACTCCATTTTTGTTTCGTGAGCTTCTCGGCGTCCCGCCGTCCACAGCAAGCCCCAAAGATAGCACGCTCATCATCATCGACGCGCAAAACGAGTACGCCGTGGGCAAGCTCAAGGTCGTCAACGTGGATTCATCTCGTAAGGCCATCGCCTCGCTCCTAAACAAATATCGGGCGGCTAATGGTCACATTATCCACGTCGTGCACGCAACTCCAGAAGGCGCTCCTGTTTTCACTCCTAGCACCAACCTCGCCGAAGAGTTCGAGGAGCTTGCGCCGCAGGACGGCGAGAGAGTCGTACGCAAGAATTATCCAGGTTCGTTTGCGGGGACAGTCTTGCAGGAGCATTTGGAGCAGTTGGGGAGTAAGAAGATTGTCCTCGTGGGCTATATGGTAAGCTTTTTGCTCTCAGTGATCCTCGTGTGAATGATTGGTAACGGGCTTAGGCGCACGTATGCATTTCTACTACAGCTAGGCAAGCTGCTCAGCGAGGTTACGATGTTGTCGTTGCAGAGGACGCTGTTGGTGATAGAGACATTCCTGGCGTGGATGCCGAGCAACTGACTAGGGTTGCATTGAGCGAGATTGCGGATGCCTTTGGAACAATTGTCCATAGTAGCAGTATTGTTTGAGAGGAGCTATTTAACATGGACTCGGACAAATATGCCTTTCACATCCAGCCCGCTTACTGGCCGACCCCGTAACTACCGAGCTGGCGTGTCTCAGAATAGCAGAACCCTTGTGTGAATCTACATTCTTAGAAGGTAGTACCTAGATATTCACCAGGTGCCTCCTCAAGGTCGATTGCATTTTCACCGGATGGTCACCTCCTGGCGTCGAGTGACGTTGGCCCAATTGAACTATCGGACACAAAATCTGGGAATTATGTGCGAATAATTGAGGAAGGGGCTAAATTGATTGCGCTCTCGCCTACTGGTCGGTTACTTGCATCAACAAACGGTTCAAGGATCAAAATCTGGGATCCAGCCATCAGGAACATGGCTCATATCAACCAATCGTACCAATCCTTCGGCTTAGGTAGTTCTCACAACGTATTGTTCTACCCGGATGGTTCCTTGGTTGTATCGTCATTTGGTTCTACAGTCAAACTCTGGGGGAATGTGTACAGAGATTTGATTCTACCATGCCCACTGAATTACCTGTCTTCTCACCAGACAGTCGATTCCTGGCCATATTTAATCCTCTGGACATCCAAGTCATTGAAACAGCAAAAAAGGCCCAAGCAGAGGTGTTCGGAGATTCCATGGCCCTGCCTCCTGATCGTCTTGTATTCTCTCACGATAGTCGCTGGCTTGCAGGGGTGTATATCAAAGGCTCAGTCCATGTCTGGCTTACGAGTACAAGGGAATGCATCCAAAGACAAAGACTGGTGGACGACAATGGCCCACCTCTATCGCTAACGTTCTCCCATGATAGCAGTTACCTTGCAGTGGGTTCTAGGAATTGGGTCAGGCTATGGGATTCAAAAACATGGCAATGCACACGGACCGTCAACGCCAAGATGGGTGTTGACAGTCTGGTCTTCTCCCATGATAGTTGCTGGCTAGTATCATCGGTATTAAACTCAATTATCCCTTCTACCGAGGTCAATATCTTAAACTTGGAAAAGGAGACCAAGAGTACATACAATCTTGGCTGGAGATGTCTTGTACAAGCCTTCGACGAAGCAAGCTCGCATCTTCAGATGAACACTGGCACAATTGAGCTTGATCTCCATTCAACCTCCGGAGGCCGTCGTCAGGGTTACAGAATAGACATCAATCGCCAATGGATCATATGGAATGCGATGGACATCCTTTTTCTGCCACCAGAGTATCAGCCAATTCCGCCTGTGGAGGGTTGGATGGAGCCCGCAGTCGGTATTGTCGG
This sequence comes from Neonectria punicea, assembly GCA_037954315.1. NCBI lineage: Eukaryota > Fungi > Ascomycota > Sordariomycetes > Hypocreales > Nectriaceae > Neonectria > Neonectria punicea. Next base: position 72,735 of record JAZAVJ010000055.1, on the reverse strand, counting down.
CTCCGGGGTTGCAATCGGTCTCCAATCTGGACAGCTCTTGATTCTTGAGCTCGCACCTGACGGTCCATTGGCGCCATCAACACGGCAGTAGCAAGACTCGCTCGCCAGAACAAGTCTTGTCCGCGGCCGGCAACCCTTTCACGTGCACCAAACACACTCACTGTTGCAACAGCGACCGTCTAAAACGCCTTCTCTCGATTGAGCGTATTTCCTTAGACTTCGGACTCGTTTACTCGACGAAGGGTCTGTTAGCCCCATCACTTGAAATAAGTGGCGATAGTGCTATGATTTTAGGGGGTGCCGAGGAATTGATCGTCTCGATTGTTTTCTGTAACTGTATTGTCATTTTGAGAAGCACATATGTAATACCGAGCACGGCTATGGTCACACTAGTCATGGCTAGTACAGAACTAATTTTGCTCCTTGTCCATTTGTCTATTTGCTCCCTGACTCTGTTACTACACGTTCACTCTCAACCGTAATTATCAAGGTCAGCGTTCTGATATTGACGAAACCTTCACTTTTATGATTCCTTCTCTCGAATCTCACCCTGAACGATCTCTCTCCGGGTGAACTTGACGTAAAAGTCTGTTTGCTTCACAAACCAAGCATTGATAATGGTCCATTCTTTGTTCGGATCACGGAGGTTGATCTGTAAAGACATTTAAGATTAGCAGCCGACTCGATCCTTCTGGTGGAGATACTCACGTCAAATCTTCTCATGAGACTCGGCACCACCTTGTAGATTTCCAACAGACTGATGTTCTTTCCGATGCAGGTCCGACTGCCCATTCCAAATTGGAACATCATGCCGTTCATTTTCTTGATCCGTTTCGCCTCCTCGTCAGCATCCTCATTTGGGTCGGCCAGCCATCGTTCTGGTCTGTATTCGTCGACGTCCGGGCCAAAGATCTCTGGGCGACGATGGATCTGCCAGGCTGACACTCCGACAATCGTGCCGCCCTTGATATGCTCGCCTAGAATCTCAACTCCCTGAGGAGGCACGATCCGTTCCATTGGAAGACCAGGCGCGGGATGCATGCGGAAGCCCTCTTGTATGCATGCATGCAGGTATGGCAGTTTTTGAGCTTCGGCAAAGGTGACAAGTCCAGTCTCGTTGTCTTCGAAGCTGTTGGATCTTGCAGCATCATCCAGTTCTTTCGTAAGCTTCTCGTAGCAAGATCTGTTCCGTAGCAGGTAATAAAACACAGCTGAGAGCGTGATTGCCGTTGTTTCTGAGCCAGCAAATGCCATGGATACGGCCATGGTCTGGACTAGTGAGTCAGTCATGAACTCCGGTCTGGCTTCTCTGGCGCCGATGAATTTGGACAGCAAGTCGGATCCTAAAGGCTGCTTCTTTGGTGAGGTAGTCGGGAGAATGGTAGAATTTGTGTTGAGTTCGGGGATTAGGCGCTCAGCCATGCGCGCGCGGGCAAAGCGAGCCACGGGGAACGTCGAGTCGACGAAGCCCCATTGAGAAAGCTTGAGGTAGATGGGGTTCTTCAGGAAGATTAGGTCCAAAAATGGGATTTGACCGACCTGGAGGCTGTCAGTAATGGCGCTTGACGATGGATCGACAATTACTTACCGGTGCGACGTAGAGGAAGAGCTTGGACAGATATCCAACAATGCCCTCGACGTCTTCGTTCTTCTCGAGAAACCCATGTCGCTTGCTGTATGTGATTTCTCCGATGACATCGAAGGCATAGAACTGCAACCAGGTTGTAAAGTCACAGCCCTCGGGCTTTCCAACGAAGAGCCTCTCAGTCTGGTCCAGGAACAGTTTGGTGGTGTTGTCAACGAAGGGTTCATATTGCACCAAAGCACTCATGGCGAAGGCCGAGTTGACGCTGCGACGGAATTGGGCGTGGAAATCATTGTCGGTGGTGCTGAATAGAGACGCTAATCGGAAGCCGTTGACGACGGATTGCTGCACGATGTAGAAGTTGGACTATTATAAAGTTAGATCTGTATGAGTCAACATGCGAATGCATGCTTGCCTTGATGAAGCCTTTGTTGAGTCCGTAGATGGATTTCAGAGCGGCCGGGTCGGAAAAAGACAGGCTGTTTGGCCCTGTCCGGACAATATCTCCATGCTTGTCGTGAAGGGCTCGAAGCGTCCTCTCTGGGCGTTGCTTGTAAACATCGAAGAATCGCCACCAATCGGTCAAAGATGCCAGAAACGGGCCTGGATACTTGTTAAGGCCATTGTGGTAGCGGTTTTTGATATGCCATGTGAGGAATAGGGCGACAAGAATGAGGGCCCAGTGTTGAGCCAACGCTGCGAGGAGCGATTCGATGAGTCCACCTTTCATGTTGAATGCAGAGACTGTCTTTGGCAGATGTCGTTGGGGAAGCCAGCAACATTTTCGTCTGAAGAACTGGAGGGACCCTTGTTCTTTTCACTTGACAGCCGCACGCCACTTGCCGCTCGGATACAAAGGCCCGAGGCAAACTTCCCCAGAGATAACGCACCGCAACCCCACGATTTCGGTCCCCTCCGGGATGTGCATCCTTGACGGATCTCTGGAGTAGATAGCAGATGACGTGTGGAGAGGGTGGCGGCGTCGGAACCCCACTTTCCCGGCAGATGGACACGGGTAGGAGAGTGGAAGTGTTGAAGGCTTTAGCGTATTCTTTGGCGATGGATCTCTTGGGAGACGTGAGAGTTTCTCTGGTTTGATGGATTCTTGCTGCTGAGCCATCGTCATGTGGGCGGAACAACCGGGATGTCTTTAGCCAATGCAATAGGCTTCATTACTAGTTTGCAGGAAATGGCTGCCACTAACGGCCGTGAAACCAGCGAATCTACTATTGCGGGGTAAGCGGAATGTGATTTCTGCATCTGCCGACTGCAATATCTTGCTGTCAGATGGGTCTTGGCCTCCCGGACCTTGCTTGTTTGGGTTGGAGTTGACGCAAGGTTCTTGAACTCTACGGAGGGAACGGGGATCGACGGGACAGACACAAACACTCTGCACCCTGATTTGCCTCTTCCTCGGTCTAAACCCACCTGCTCAGTTGCCGGTTGGAGCGTTCCAAGATCACGAAATCCACCTCCACAAATAGCGCACCCATCTTTACCGCATCGGGTAACCCTCAACCCACCCCCGGACTCTTCTCGCCTCCTTCTCCCCGCCTCAACCCTCTTTTCTCATCCACTTTGGCCGTCCTTCCCCGTCGTTCCGTCGACAGCTTCACGTCCAGAGTCGCAGCGAAATGTCCGACTTGCCCGCCACCACACGTCCACAGTCCGGAGATGCTTCGGCCCCACTCCGTCTCCGCGCGTTGATGGAGCGAGAACCCGAGGAGCATCAGCCAGTGAGAGAGCCCAACCCCGAAGACGCGGTTCAAGATGACGCCGGAGGCCACTCGAGCAAGAAGCGGAAACGGGCTACCACGACCGACTTTACTCGTCGGAAGAGAGCCGTCGCTGCGTGTCAGTTCTGTCGTCTCCGCAAGACCAAGTGCGACAACGTCCGTCCGTGCTGTGGCTATTGCGTGCGACACAAAGCAAAATGCGTGTACGGCGACTCGGAATGGCTGGAGGACAGCATCGACAACTCTGAACAGGATGAAGGGATGGGGCGCCAGATCCTCAAGCAACTGGAAATGATCAAGCAGATGCTGGAAAAGAATCAGTCTTCCCCCTTGCAGTCGAACCCGTCCATCAACAGCCCTGCCACTTTCTCCGTCACAACCGCTGCAAATATCCTGCAAAACAGCACTTCCCCCAACGTCTCAGGCCTGAGCCCATGGACAGAAGCGACTGACAGTGTGTCTCGTACCACTTCCACCAAAGCAAATTCCCCAAGTCCCGTCAGCCGTCCCCACGCATTAGCTCGATGCGAGTCCCTGCTGAGATGGCCCATTTTCAACGGCATTGTGTCCGAAGAAGATGCCAAGGTTGAGTCGTTTCTCATGGACTCCGATTACAAGACCAGGAAACAAGACACGGAAGGGTCGATACGAAATACGACGCAAGAGCACGTCGGTAGGGGAATCCGCGATGATGCGTTTGTGCCTCTATGTCGCAAATTTCTCAACCATGTCCATCCTCGAAATCCCGTTCTCGATGCGGACGAGCTGATGCGCTTGGCGAGAGTCGCGGAAGAACACGGTGTGAGGTGGGACTCAGAATCTTGCCTGGTGGTAAGTAAACTTCTCATGCGGATGGACATACGGTCTAACGTCAATAGCTCGTTGTTTGCGCCTTGGCTGCGTATACGGTTCCATGGGCGCCACCACTCGATCACGTTGACGAAGAAGACATGCAACTACTCATGAAGAACCAGATGGACAACAGGTCAGAGTCTGAGGCCTACTACCTAGCAGCAAAGAAGCGATTCGGACTTCTGGGCCATTCAATCCAGGATATACAGTGTCTATTCCTTGCTTCCATGTACGACAAGTATTGTCTCCAACCACTGCAAGCGTGGTTCCACCTACGAGAAGCGTCTGTCCGGCTTCATGCACATCTGCTTGGCCAACGCCAGCACTTAGGAAATCCCGGAAGCGCTGTGTCAAGCCAGCATCTAGAACAAAGAGTGTTCTGGTCGTGCTGGAGAGCCGAAAAGTAAGCGGTTTGCCGGGCTATAGATGCATGGCTAACGATAACACAGCGAACTTCTTTTAGAAGCCGGACTTCCCACAAGCGGCTTGGAACACCTCTCATATCCAGATGCGTTTCCGGCGCCTCCTCCCGACCTTGCTTCTTCGCAGCACGGAGCAACCAGTCCCGAATCCATAGGTACACCCCAAGATAAACAACGTCTTGTCGACGAGAAAGGCTGGTGCTACTACCTCGCCGAGATTTCTCTCCGACGCGCTATAGATGAAACGGTACAGGTGCTATATCAACGCGGTGATTACTTCTGGCTCCAGAACCAAGCTTACCTAGTCCGTCATTACCACGAGTTTGAACAGCAAATCTCACTATGGTAAGATGATTGCGTCTTGCTACATATGTCTATCTACTAATATCCCAACAGGCATCACCACCTCCCAGCCGCAGTTCAGTTCCAGGTCGACCAGCCTAGCGACAACGAATTCTCGTATTTTCTCTACGGCAGATTTTCCGAATGGCGCGAACTCGTCCTGCGCCCCATCGTCTATCACGTCCTACACTCCCCAAGCGACAGCGTCCACTCGGACACCGTTCACCACGCGCAAAAAGCCGTCGATCTTTGTGCTGCTTTGATCCTGAAGCATTCCTCTCTGATGCGCCATGGAGGATCGTGGTTCTTTGCTAGGAAGACGTTCCTTGCTGCGTGCATCGTCCTTGCTGTGGTCTTGCAGCCGAACCGCGGGCTTCAACCACCCGCAAACTGGAAGACGTTGCTGCAAAGCTCGCTGCAGACGTTGAGGTTCTGGGAGAGGGACGCGCCGGATATTAGGAAAATGCGCATCATATTGGATTCTATGTACCATGCAGTGCATCAACGGACGGGATACTAGTATAATGAATTGATGCATCACGAACTTCGGCTCAATGACTTATCCCTTCTTTAATCCAAGTGACGCTGCGCATTCGAGGGCAAACCCAAAACTCCGAGCATACCATCCGGCGCTCCAGTAACTAATCTCCATATTATGCGGTGCAGCCTCGATGATGCTCGTGTCTATTCTGGTGCATTTGGGCAGACCCGATGTAAAGTCTTGGAGCTGCTCATCCGTCGCATCCCAATAATGGTCTCTCTCTACCAGTGCAAACATGACGGGCACGGTGACGTTGGCACCCCATTTCTCCCTCCATGTTGGAAGCCATGACGCTCTCAACGAGGCAATCTCCTCGAACGGCATGGGATGGTCGATGAGCTGTGACTGGGCGTACACTTCCTCGGCGGCCGTTCCTGGCAACAACAGAGTGCTGTCTTTGACGTGGACGGGGATGCTGACATGGGCTGGCGGAGGATCAGGCTGTGCCGCGTGGCCGCCGGTGTCTTTCACGAGAGAGCCAAAACCAGACATGACGATGCCTCCGAATGGGTACGACGGAGCGGTGGACGCGGAACTGGTAGCATACAGAGAAGCCGCCACAAGGGCACCGTTGGAGCCGAGGCTGTGGCAGTGTAGGACGATGCAGCTGCACGCATTCGGCAGTCCAAACTCATTCCACAGCGCCGGGAGAATGGATTGATGCAGCCGGCTACCCCATTCTTCGGGAAAGCTGGAGCCCGAGGGGATCGGCGTGACGGGAGTTGAATCCTTGTATCCCGGGCGATCAATGGCGACGAACGGGACCGAGAGGGCGTTGCTTGTCAGACTGGCCGTGTAATTGGGCGTCACGTCAAAGTACTGGCTGGTGTAGCAACCGCCGTGCAGGCCGACAACTAGCGGGCAGTACTTTGGCCGGGATGGCTTTTGGCGAGGAATGTTGCGGATTCCGGAGACGACGGTGTTGTCGGGGAGGGAGAGTTGGAACGCCTCCATGGTGGTCCAACACGCTGGTCTATCTATGCTTGTCTGGTAGGATGTTCCTCGAGCAACAGGATCTGGATTCCGGAGTAGCGGTAACCAGACTAACTGCTAGACCAAGTGATCAAGCCACTTTAATAAATCTCGCACAAGGGGAACGCGACGTGCTGACAAACGACGGACATCCACGTGGGGTAGACGCGGACTCCGACGGCGAATTGGAACGGATCCATTTTTGCAACCAAACTATGCATCATACGAGGGTCACTGCAGATCGATGCTTCTTTCTTGGTTCGCATAGCTCTTCCTAGCCCAGTTAAGACGAGCCGTCACTTATCCCAGTTCCCGCCGCCCAATGTCGGAGCCCGAGCGAGTGCGAGAACGACAGGCGACTCCTCCGTCCGAGTCGCCGAGAGAGGACCCGCCGATCGAGCCGGAGCCGCCAGAGCAGCCGGACGAGGGAGTGGATGCACCAAGCGACGATGGCTACTCGTCCGACTCGGCGTCTGCGACGTCGACGTCCATCTCGTCGAGTGTCCGCGACTACCAGTTTGAGAATAGCCGCCGCTACCACAAGTTCAAGGAAGGCCTGTACCAGTTCCCCAACGACATGCCCGAGCAGGAGCGCGAGGACATGAAGCACACCGTCGCCGTCCATCTGCTGGGCGGCAAGCTACATAATGCGCCGCTGGAGAGGCCGCAGAAGATAATCGATATTGGCACGGGCACGGGAAGCTGGGCCATTGATAGTCAGCCACCAATCGCACAATGCTTGTTAACCGTGTTGACATGGCCATACTGATTCGCTTTGTTAGTGGGCGACGAGTATCCCGCAGCTGAAGTTATCGGCATTGACCTGAGCCCAATCCAGCCGCCCTGGGTGCCCCCAAACGTCAAGTTTCTCGTCGACGACGCTGAGGCGCCCTGGCTGCATAGGCCAAATTCGCTTGATCTTGTTCATTTGCGGAACATGTCCACCGCTATTAAAAACTGGCCGGCGCTGTTTGAGCAAGCATACAGGTGCATCTAAACTTGGGAACATACTGCCTCTTAACTGACAATATGTCTAGCACACTAAAACCAGGCGGTTGGATTGAACTCCCCGAGTTCCGCTGGGTATATGGATGCGACGATGGAACCCTCCGCCCTGACTACACACCGCCGCAGATGGTAGCCAACATCAGAGACGCACTGGCTACATTCGGCATCGAAATGCACGCCGCGGAAAAGAACGCAGACAGGCTACGAGAAGCAGGTTTCGTCAACATCCGCCATGAAATTAAAAAGGTGCCGGTTGGAACCTGGCCCAAGGACCCTAGCATGAAAATGATTGGTCTTTATAACAGGAGTGTCATCTACGACGGGCTCCAAGCTATCACTATGGGACCCTTTACGCGGGGCCTTGGATGGAAGCCTGAGGAGGTTGAAGTCTTCTTGGTCAAGGTGCGGAAAGATCTGATGGATACTTCGGTGCATTCTTACGTGCACTTCCACTCGTTGTGTGCGCAGAAGCCTGGGGCGCCGAGTTGACGAAGGAAATGATGTTTCTGGCTATTGTTTATTTATTGCTGTATAACACATTATTAGAGTACCATTCAAACTTGAACGTGTTTGTGTGCTCGTTGACTCACTTCAGATATACCTAGCGAGGGTAGCGAATGTTTCCCGAGACTCGACATGTCTAAAATTAGGGCTCCCACGGAAATGAAGTCATGACCGTGGGTTAAGGGGTTACCAGTAAACATAGGTAGGCTTAGCTATTCTTCTCTACGAGATTGAAATAACGGTTAGAGGACAGAAAGTGAGCTACCTTGGTTAATTGCCTCGCAATGCATCAGTTAATTACCAGTAAGCAAAAGGAAAAAAAAAGCATTAGGTTGAAGCCCGGCGTGTTATTTGCAACTCAACGATTCTTGATAAGTCGATTATCTCTCTACCGTGCCAATATATGTTCCCCAGTCGCAGTGGCCACTGGCCATACCCTGGTCAGCCCATCGATGTAAAATGATCATCACGCAAGGTTCATATGGAGCAACCGATTCCCAAAGGCCACCAGATAGTAGTCGCCGTATACCAAACCATGATTGGCGTACTGCCTCTTGGAGTAGTGGTTGTTGTTAGCAGTGCCATACTCCAGGATACCGTCAAAGGCCTGCAGGGTCTCGTCCTCGACTTCGATGGCGTTAATGGATCCCTTGACCAGGCGTGCCTTCTCGGGAGCCTGCGAAAAGCCGAGCAGTTCCCGGACCAAGTCCACGGCCGCGCGACGATACCGTCCGGCGAGTTCGTCTTGGCCCAACGCCGCAAGTGCCTGAGACAGAACCAGCATGCCGTTGGCAGCGATAGCGCTGGCTGACGAGTCGCGCAAGGGATTTTCAGGGTCGAAGGGTGCGTCAAAGTCCCAGAGCGGTACGTAGCGGCTATCTTTGGGTATACACTCGGGTGCTGTCTCCAGACGATAGAGAAAGTACTCGGTCAGACCGCAGGCCGCCCGGAGGAACGTATCATCCTTTGTCGATATATAAGTCTGGGCATATCCAAGAATACCCCATGATTGACCGCGTGCCCATGTAGACTCATTGCTGTATCCCTGGTGCGTCAGACGAGCCTTTAGATCGCCGGTTCGGGGGTCGATGTTGGCGACGTGGCAGGTCGAGTACCACGGTCCCGTGTAGCAGCCCTTGGACGAAGGGACTGGCTTCTCTTCGCGGAGGTGGGACCGGAGAAGGACGCGTGCGTGCGAAGTAGCTATGTCGCAGAGGTCTTGTCCATCGGGGCAGTGTTCCGCCGCGTAGTATAGCAGATCTAGGTTGCAGAGGCTGTCTATGATGATGATCATGTTCTCCGTTTGGTCGCGGATCTCCATGTTCTTCCTCACCAACAAGTCCCAGCTACGTATCGCGCCTGAGGTAGGCACGTATCTCGTCGCCAAGCTCCGGGCCGCGCGGATGATGGAGTTGAGGCTCTGGATGTTTCCATTGAGCTCCCAGTCGAGCTTCAACGCGGGCATGACGATGAAACCAATGTCATGGGTATCCGTACGACTTGCCATGCCGTGAAGTGGCCTGGTCCATGTGTCGCAGAGTGCCTGGAGGTGAAGGCGGATCGTTTCGATGCCAATGTCGTCGGGTTCTGATGGGTCCGAGTTGGAGATGCGGATATGGCGAGGAAACCGAATGGCGCGTTCCAGCATGAGGTACAGCGTGCCCGGGAAGAAGCCGCACGTCCAAAAGTCGGCCTCGCGCAGTACATAGTTGCCGGCGTCTTCACCGTCCTGGGGCACGTACTCGGGGAAGTAATTTGGGAAGCGCTTCTCTCCGACTAAAGACTTCGTTGCAGTCCGGTATACCTTGGCGAGGATGTTGTCGGCATAGAGTTCTGAAAGCGTGTTGCTGATGGTTGTGCTGCCGGCTAGAGCGGGAACGTCTTGGATCAATCCATCTGGTTCCGTGAAAGGGCTCATTGGCGTCGAGTTGTCTGCCACAGAGTCGTCGTCAGAGCTGGCGGGTTGTGTTTGGGGCGATTGGTCTGAGGGACACTGCTGTATCTCCGGTTGTTCATTTCGATGTTGCTCCAAAGGAGTGGCCATGGCGGCTGAGAGAGCCTCGGGTCGTATACTGTTGCTTTGTTCCTGGATCATGCTGTCTCCCTCTAGCTTTGAAGTCTCAAAACAATATTGGAATTGTATAGGACATGAGGACTCTGGGACGGGGGCGTTATTAGGCTATTCGCAGGCATCTGTCAGCACGGCATGTCCATGCGTGAATGAGACAACTATCTCTGGTCTCTGGAGTCGACATGCTCCGGGACCCACGACAACTCGTCCGAGGCGATTGCTCCGAGCCCTATCAGCGAACCGGTCTTGGCATCCTCGGGGCCCACCGCAATTGCTCCGCGACAATTGCCCCGAACAGCGACCTAGCTAGTCTTGGCATGGCCAGGGCGATGCCTCCAGCTCTGGCCACGGCCTGCGGGGAATGGGAACCGAACCCGGGGAACGGCCATGACCCCGGGCGAGATCCGTGGGGCCCCGCGGACGCGAGCAGAGAAGTTTTGAAGATGGATGTTTATTAAGACACTGGCTCGTCCCATCTACTACCTTGTTTTTCGGAATATCACCAGCCTCTTCCTCTTTCTTTGACTTCTCTCTCTTGTTCGCGGCAGAAGAAAGAAAGAGACCCAACTCCTCCGACAACATGGCGACGCAGTCGCAGAACAAGGCAAACGATGACATCGCCATCCAAACTGCCCCAGTCCCCGGGCAGGACAATCAGCAGCAACAGCCCCTCGCCGACGATGCGAATATTGCTCCAGCGCCCGTCATCAAGAACGGCGTCGTAGTGAGCTCGGCCACTGGGCCGCCCAAGAGGGATTTGCGAGTCGCTTGGCTCTACATCTTCGATTGGTACCCCAGCCACTACAGCAAGAAAGAAATCGCCCTTGTCAAGAAGCAGGACCGCATCATTCTTCCACTTATGTAAGTCCTTATGCCGGGCTAGTTGAGCTGCCTAATATTTGACGTAATACTAACTGCAGAAAATAGTTGCTTGCTATGTAGGCATCCTCAGTCACACGTTTGGCCTTGAGCTATCTAACATGTCATAGTCTTCGTCAAGTGGCTTGACCAGTCCAACATCACCAACGCCTACAACTCGGGAATGAAGGAGGACCTGGACATCAAAGGAATCGAGTATAACTTATTCAGCACCTTCTACAACGTCGGCTATCTTATCCTCGAGATCCCCTCCATGATGATCATCTCCCGCCCCAAGTTGTCCCGATGGTACCTCCCCATCTGTGAAACCCTGTGGTCCATTGTCACCTTTATACAATGCTGTAACAACAGCACTGAGATGATCTACGGCATGCGATTTCTCATGGGTCTTTTTGAGACGCCAGCTTCCACCGGTTCGCTCTACGTCCCCGCCTCCTGGTATCGGTCCGACGAAGTCTTCAAGCGAGCGGGTGTCTGGTACGTCTCCAGCAACATCGGCGCCGCATTTGCTGGCTATATGCAGGCTGCAGCCCATGCTGGGCTTGACGGAAAACTTGGAATGGAGGGATGGTATGTTCTGACTCTCATGTGATGTCAGCGTACATGTGAATCTGACGTTTCCCTTTCTCACAAGCGTTGGGTATTTATCGTGGATGGCATCATCAGTCTTCCCATTGCCCTTGCTGGTTTCTTCCTCTTCCCAGGTCTTCCAACCAGCCCCCGCATCTGGTGGCTCAAGGAGGACGAGCAGAAGCTCGCTCTAGCGCGGATGCAGACCGACGGCGTCAGGAAGAGCTCCAAGATCGGCAAGCGCATGCTGAAACGGGTCTTTGGCCACTGGCACTTCTACTTCGCTGTGACCACCTATGTCTGCTACGTTATTGTTCCCAAGCTGTGTAAATGTGTCACTGCTAATCACAATTTGCTGGCAGCTACCAATGTACTACCTGGGTTGCTGGTCAGATGGGTATCTGGGTCAAGTCTACCGGCCAGTACTCCGTCGAGTTGATCAACATCCTGCCCACAGGTACCCAGCTTATGGCCATTGTCTGTGGAAGTCTTGTTCCCCAGTTTGTCATGTGAGTCTCGGTCACCTCCTGCTGTTATGTTCAGAGACAGCACACTGACTTTAGAACTCTCTCAGGGTATACCCGATTTGGATGCCAGTCCTGTTCACCGGTACCATATTGATATTTTCCAATATCTGCCTTCGAATCTGGTATATCCCTGTCGGTTTGAAGTTCGCGTCATGGTTTCTTCTAGGTTTCAACTCCTGCGTCACCCCAATGCTCTTCCCGTTCATCCATCTTATCATGAAGGACGATAATGAAGCCAAGAATTTCACCACTGGTGCCATGGTTAGCAACCCTTTCACTTCTAATCCCTCTCCAGGGCATGATTGGCCTATTACCTGAGACTGATCATACATGTGTGTCCTATAGATGACTGTCGGCTGGTCTTTCTTCACCTGGTACAACGTCGTCGTCTTCCCCGTCACCGAGGGTCCCCAGCGGACCAGGGGCTTTACTGCCAGCATCTGTCTCTGTGTTGTCTGGGTCTCCTTGTTCATGACCGGCTACGTGCTGTGGCAGCGTGACATCAGACTGGGCCTGTATAAGCACGCCATTGAAGAGGAGGAAAACGAGGAAATCCTCAACCAGAAGGTCGAGCAGGTCCAGGCTGAGTCTACCCATGTTGAGGAGAAGGATAATGATAAAGAGCTCAAATAGAGACTTCTATTTAGTGGTTTCTGTAATATTCCATAGAGAGCCAGGATCGCTTGCGCGCTGTTGTTACTGCTGGCGGGCAATGTTTCCTGTGCTCTTGGTTCTCTCATGTCCCTTTTTTTATTCTTAGGTTGATGGGCTTATGCCTTGTGAAACATAGTTGTACACTCTCAACTCTTCTTAAGGACCTCATTGCGATGATAAACGCAGCTTGTCAAGGCCAAAGCCTGGTTCAAGATTTTATCTCAATCAGCCAACCAACTAGGCATACTTCGTCAATTTGCTTTCATGTACTTCCTATATAGCTCTAGAGGGTTTATACTGTGCTTTTAGTACTTGCCAGAGAAGTGTTATTTACACTGAATAGAGTCAACGATATTAGCACAGGCGATGTCTCTTATGACAACACTGTTCACACAAGAACATAAAGTCATCAAAGGCAATGTGCCGAATTCCTTAGACTCACCATACAATACAATTGTGATCTTGAAACTTCACTACACTTAAAACTTTCTTAATTATGTAGAACTATCTACTGACATGTCTCAACTTTGAACTATAACTCTCTACTAAGAAAACCTTCTCTCATAATTGAGCAAAGGAATAGATAACACATCACGTGCCAAGACTGCCAAACTCCCTACATACTAAGTTCAGTAGTGTGATTAACTTAAGCAACAACCAAAAGTACCAGTGGTAAACTCAAGTTTTTCTTTCCGTCTTTGTCTGCCGACCAAGACAGCCCGTACCCTAACAGTTACTGATGTGTCCTCTTCTATACTAGAGTAATTGTGCATTGCTTCGCATAGATTTCCTTGTAGAAGGCTGGCGCACTTGTATTCTCAAAGTCTTGGACCGGCACGACCTTCTCGAACTCGTCATCGGAGCTCTCTGAAAATCCGCCAGCACTATCATCGTTATCAAAATCCCAATACGACTCCATGTGGCGAATGACTTCAAACACACCAGCTCTCTGGTAAGTCGGATACGATGCCCCAACGTGCGAGGTCGTTCTGAGGATAAGTCCATGGACGTCGTGGGGCTCGGCTGCCCGATCGGATGCCCAGGTGCGCTCGTCCTGTTTATGAAGATACACCGTTAAAGCGACCGCTATGAGCTGTTCCCCGCTGCCCTTGTTGATGTTGTCAATGAGACTCGAGCCGTCGTCAAGATAGGTGTCAATTTTGAGTCCGGCAGGCAGCTCTGTCTTCAGGAGGTTCAGAGGGAATCCCCAGGTGGTGACGATGAGACCTGTGATCTCAGGCCCGAAGCCATTTGTGCCTCGATGTGGACTTTTGATCATATCCACGAGCTTGGCGCAGGTCACAGATTCAGGCTCTCCGCCCCAGTTCAGGACCCTATTTACCGAACACCACGACCAAGACGGGAAGTGCGGCGATTTTAATACTGGCTGTGACCTGAACTCTCCAGCTGGGATCCTCCACAAGAGGCCACCCCACAAGTCGTTCTTCCAAAATCCGTCTAAGTAGGTGTCTTGATCGCCCAATAGTTGACGAAACTTGGACGCGACACCAGACAGGGCTACCAGCCTGTCGCTTTCGTTGGTAAGCTTGCGACCTGCGTACTGCGCCGCAAGCTGATACCACTTGGAACGAACCAGGCTGACCTGATTCCATTCTTTCGACTGAGACGCGTGCGCTGCGGATGTGGGGAGAAAAGGGATGGTTGGATCGGATCTTATCTCAGGGCCGACGTCTTCGTTGCCATACCCGAACCGACACTCGAACATCATGCAGTGCTGGCCAACAAATAATGATCTTGCAGAGAGGAGACGCTCCTGGAAGGTCCAGCCGCGTGTGATCCAGACTGATCTCTCAAGCTCGTTCGATATTCGGGTGTATCCAGGGAAGAAGAATTGAAGTTTTCTGTCTGGTGAACCAGTCCAGTCTATCGTTTTGGTAACCCACCACGGTCGGCGTCCGAGAAATTCCTGATCAGCCGAGCTACACGCCACTGGAATGATTGTCAAGTACGCGTTCTCGTAGTACTGCATCATCCGAAGGCTTTCAGTGACCCACTCGTTGGAGTCCTGGACAATGCACAATGCGTCGATCCAGATATATGAAATGCCCAGTCGCCGGGTGAGTGTTACGCTATCTTGCAACGTCTGGGGTAGACTGCTGAGAGAGAAACCAGACAGCCTGAGGGACAGGTTGGAAGGTACCGTTCGGCTTTTGAGAACGCCAGGGGAAGTTCCCCAGCAATAACTCAGAATGGTGTACTGGACTTGTAACCCTTCAGTCTCTGTCAATCGCACACTATCTCCCGACATTACTTCGAGAAGCCGTAAAGGAGCAAGTGTTTGCCTTTCCTTTGAACAAGACTCATGGCCTGCAGTGTCGTGCGCCGTACACGTATCTATCCAGCTTTGGACGCATTGCAGAGACTTGGTGGATAGCGAGCCCTCTTCAGGAAACCCAAGGATGCGGCCTAGAGAGAAATTAGATGTGGTTTGTAGAGTTGAGCATGGAGAAACCATACTGAAATGCCCCTCGCGAACTTCTAGACGTAGCGGCTGCGAAAGATCACCGATGGCTATTCGACCACTGATGTACAGCGGGGGCCACTTGCTCGAGCCCTTGACAAAGTTCATAGCCACTGGGTCGGGATGAAACTCATCCAGAATGATCTGGATCTTGAGATTTGGACCTAATGGATCCTTCTTGTCCTGCACCATGGCAGCATTTGCTCTCGCGAGCAGTTCGTCCGCTGACCTCACATGGCTCCAAATCACATCCTTTAGGAAATGACACATCAGACATCCATTCTTGATGGATGCCCTGAGCTTGGGAAGCCGGGGAAAGTCATCGTCGAGCTGGTAGTTCAACGGAATTACGCGTAGCGGTACCACGTAGGATTTGCTCACATACTCATAGGGTGGCTTCGAGGGAGGCACAGCACGTCGCGGGTCGTATGAAAGAGACTGACAGCTCGAGCAAATGGCTGTTCGCTCCGCCATGGTTATACAATGCAGATTATGAAGATAGTTCGGTTCTCCATGTGCACCTCCTAGAGATATTAGTGACTCCGCAGCACTAGACATCAATGATACACGCTCACAGTTGAATTATAGTGTCAAGCTGGGCTCTGGACGTCGTATCTGCCCACTCTCCTCCTGGTAGTTATATGTTGGAGTGTTCATTGAGAGCGGGAAATGGGAAATTGACAAGATGAGTGCAGGGTAAGTCCATTGTAAGAGTCGAAGCTGACGACCCTTCTTTGTGGGCTGACGAGGGTTTTGCTCCCTAGTTGGGCTGCGCCCGGAATTATGTAGCGCCGGCTTCTGAATGCTGAATCCGGGTGATACCCAAGGGTCTGATTCCTTGACCCGTCGGTAGGTGAGAAACTCAGTTTGCATGAATTCCAAAAGACTACGAACGACTCGATTTCCACACTTGAAGTTTTCCTGGCTGGGAAATAACCGACCATGCATAAACTCGTGATCCAAGCAAGTTTCGTTTCCCCTCTCGAGATTCCCTATGTCCATGTTTGTGCCATTACTGTGACGTGACTCCTCAGAGTGTGGCAGCTCTCGAAGCCCTTCCGAATGAGCCAAGTTCAAGGTTGTAACAAAAGACTCCCAACCAAGTCTCGTCTCTGATGACCATGAGTTGACCGTGTTCTCAGGGATACGAGACGCGAGAGTCAAAGGGGTGCTGGAGGAATGGCTGCAGCATTCATTGGCATCGTCACCGAAAAGTCCAGAAACAGAAACAATGGTGCTCAATGAAGGATCGGCCCCGACATAAGCAATAGCCTAGCATGCCAACGAGACATGCAATGATTCCAAGCATCAGTTCACCCTTGGTACCGTTGTTTGCAAGTAATATGCAACCATGACGAGAGTGTGGAGAGGAAGAAGCTTCATTTCCATATCGCAATAGCGACAGCGTTTCGAGAAGAGGCCGCTTGTTGTGTTGATGTCCTGGCACCCATCGTTGCGGAAGAGAAGAGAGATGGAATGGCAAATAACTTGCGCCGATGTGTGACAGAAGGCATGCTTCCATTGAAATGGTATCGTGGCCACTCCCGCGGCGTAGACTTGTCTGACACACCTGGAATCGGCATCCCATCTTCCGCAAAGGTCCACCTCCTCGCCAGGGAAGCGCCTCTGTCCCTGAAACCAGTCACTGACCATACTTGGGGTCACTGATGTGTGTGGCCGAAGAATATCAATCATCAAAGAGTCCAGAACTGTATGTTGTAGTTCGTTCTGGTAATTCCGTCTGATGGATAGATCCCCGTTGAGGTTTTTCATCAGGAACTCGAGAGTCATACGGCAGTTCCTGGAACCGTCCAGGTAAGACGCAGCAAGGTGGAATGGATGCAGACTTCGCAGAGATTTAGGTGGCTCGCCGTTTAAGCGCATATAGTCGGTGAGGATCTGTATGTTCCTTGCCATGATGGCGAACGCGAAGGAGTCTGAGTTGATCCCATCCTGCGATTGGCCTAGTGAATCGACAATTGACGAGGTTGATAAGGCGATGTTCTTTTCATTGATGTTTTGAAAAGTCGTTCTTAGAGAGGGCCGATATCATTGTCCAAGTATGGGTTTCGGGGTCCTCCACGTCATTCCACGTCGTCCATGCCAACTCATCTTCCGTGTCCAGTTCATGTAGAAGCTCATATTCGGATGATAGTGCTTGTTTGTCATTGGCGTTCCTTTTGAAGTGCATGCTCGGTTGGCATATGTGGATTCTTGGTTCGACAGAAGTGCTCCCGCTGATCTCAGCTGTGCCAAGGCTCTTCGCGGCGATGAGAGAAGGAGTCCATTGTCTAGGATCCTTTCCCCAGTACTTCGCGGTCATGTATGAATAGATCCAGAAGTCGTGTAGCCAGTCCGCCACGGTCCTGTGCCCATGTTAATACTTAATCAATCATGTCTTGTCAAAGGTGCTAACTTGCCTTCGCTCACTTGGTTCCAGCTGCATCATCAGATCTTGATGTCTTCATTGGATAAGAAGGTTTGCCTTGTCAAAGTATGCCTTCTGTCGTACCAGTTGCGTAGTTGGAGAGGCTCCTTCTCCTTGGGCAGAGGGAGTTCGAGGTTGATCAGGGCTGTTGACTATGACACACGCGGGAGACGTCGGGTGGGATGCAACTGTCGATGCATGGTTGTTTGATGAATGATCATTGGCAACGATGGCAGCGTATGGGAGGTTCCAGCGCACGAATCTGCAGAGACATCATTAGCATTGGCTTGCAATACAACAGTTCATCAAAATGACGAACACACCACTCTGTAAGCTTGGCTTCTCTCTGCGCCTGATCTTATCGTTGAGGAATCTCTTCAATTTGTTCTTGTTGACTTCCTTCTTGAGACCACCTTGTACAATTCTGAGATCTGAAATGCTGGCGTTCTCACGAGTGCGCTTCGCCTGACGCTTGATGATTTCAGCATTGACCTTGGCGGACGTGCTTTTCTGGATGTTCCACTTTCTGAAGTGGTATTTGTACTGGCGAGGCCTGGTGGTTCAGTAAGCATCGGGGCTATCGTAACAGGCAACTTAGCGGTGCTTACTGAGCGTGAAAGAAATATTCCGTCTTCATCCTCTTGGCGACTTTGGCGATCTTCTCGCCTTCCTCGATGTACGGGCGGGAAATGGTCTCCCTCAAGTATCCCCAGCGTGCGTTGTATGGGATATGACGGAAGGCCGGATCCGAGACTTCGGACGCTTGCCGAGTGGGGTTGTTCATGTTGATGGAGAGACAAGCCACTCGGCAGAGTGGGCAGTTCATGGAATGTCAGGGAAAGATGATGAGAGCCTCGGCATGGAATTGCGAGCGAGTGGCAGCCTTGTAGTCAAGGCGAGTGGTTCGCAGATCAGCACTGACGCCTTGTAGGAATAACTATGCAACGCAAAAGGAGACTGCTCAATAACAAGCAGGGTTAAACGCGGTAAGCCTGCCTCAATCCGGTTTGTGTCGTCCTGTCTTACAGGACCATAGTCCTAACGAGCCGCGCCACCTCGCCTGACGTTTGACCTAATCGCCACCCTCGGTTTTCCGGCCAGGCGGCCTCAAGTCTACCGAGTCCCCGACTCCCAGGCAACCCGACGTTGTAGGCCAAAAGGCGAGTGTCTAATCGGATTCGACACGCAAAACGCCGTTGCAGATGGCCACCGCCTTGTCAGCGGCAGCGGGTGGCGATGCCGGGTCCGCCTCAACCGCCTCTTTAGACAAAAGGAGAGAGCCCAATGATAACCATGACCGATAGTTAATTGTCCCTTCAGCATGCTGAAACAAAAGTTGAGCATCCAATAGGGATGCAGCATACGTAGGTTCTGGACCACGCCACGTTTGATATGGTGTCATCCCATAGCGACTTCACTTAAAACACCGACATGACCAAACGAAGAGTGTCTAATGAGATGCTATTCATATCAACAGCATGTAATTTACTTGGTCTTCACGTGGAAAGGACCGACTCATCCTACCATGCAGCACACTTGGGGATCCAGTTGTGCTGTACGGCGTCAAAGAGCCTCCGAGCTCCGGGTCATTGTTCGGAGACACCTGGATATCCCTCGCACAGTTAGGGTTTCGTTCTTTAAAGGAGCCTCACTCCCGCCTTCAGCTTGAAGTTTAACTCAGCTTCTTTACCGCCAGTCTTCACACTTATCTCTTCTCCATCTTCCTACTACCTCCCATCTTTGGCCTGATTCTCAATCTTGAACGTCGATCATCAGCCTAGGTTACAATTGCCACGATGCCTGACACCCAGAGCTCGAAGACCACGTCCGTTTGATCAATGAATTCCCACAAGCGATCATGCTAACGGGACTGAAACAGCACTGACAACGGCTACCCCGACGATGATGCGTCCAGCATGATATGCCATTGCCATTCCCCTCCTCTTACTCGGCGTGCCTCAGAAGTAGCCGAGGCGGATGGACCGGTCCCTGCTTCTGACTCCAGGAACTGCACTCATTCACGGGCAGACCATGATCTCGCTGGAATTGGTTCCCACTTCGAAGGGTAGGTCGGCCAAACATCAGCACGATACCACCGAACTCGGAGACGAAACTCAAGCACGCTCAAATCTATTTCCATTTCTAGAAATGAGCTCCTGCCGCTTTAAGCTAAGTTGGTGTTGAGCTTGGGCTGAGGTGCCTGCGCAGGCCCATTTTTTGGGACCGCAAACCCCTATAAGGATCCCCTGCGGAGACCAGATCTGGGGGCCAAATCTTTATTTTGAGCCTGGGTTGGACTTGCTGATATTAAGGAATCTGACCTGCGTGGACCTATATCCTGAGAGACGTCTATATTCGACGCTGTCACTACTTAGATTATTTTCCTATCTTTTCTTTTTCAATGATAACCCAACTTGATAGCTATAATGATTATGAAGGTTATACTCTAAGTACTATCTGTAAAGCAAGGTTTCTTTGAATAAGCATGTTTACCATTTCCAGCTAATCTCTTAACCAACTTCCAGTAGCTAGCCTGTCTTAACTGCAAAGTGCCATAGTCCTCGATGCACAATAGATAAAGCAAGATGCGCGGATCTACTCGCATGCTTATTAGTATGAGTAACCCTAGTAAATCCCATCCCCTTCCACCAACGCCCATGCCTCACATACTACGTCTTGCCTTGATTAGCATTGGTACTAGAAAGGATTGATTCGAAATTCGGTGGCGGGGCAGATTATGCATCTCTAAAACTGCCTAGGGGGTAAACCGTTCGTCGACCTGAGATAATTGCTTGTGTTACTGAGGATGTCTCTGACCTTAGAAGGCTGGTCGTCGTTGTTGAAGGGGGTGCCTAGATTTGCGGCAGATTTGAGTCAATGAGATGACGAAGCGATTGGGCTAGCTAA
This sequence comes from Neonectria punicea, assembly GCA_037954315.1. Classification (NCBI taxonomy): domain Eukaryota; kingdom Fungi; phylum Ascomycota; class Sordariomycetes; order Hypocreales; family Nectriaceae; genus Neonectria; species Neonectria punicea. The sequence goes on along the minus strand of JAZAVJ010000055.1, from coordinate 52,255 downwards.
TGTTACTATGTCAGATCGAGAGGGAAACTGAAAGGATGGAGAAGCTGCATAAATGGCGCCTGCTACCTGAGTGATCATGCTTCTAGCATCCCCATGAGAGGGTACAGCAGGCTCCACGGCAGGGAAATCTCAAGACAGTCACGATGGTAGGCAGCCGACTAGAAAGCATTGACTCCTAAGTACGCCTTGGGCTGAGCGCTAGGATTTTGTGACATCAAAGTGGTGCTCAACCTGTTTGCGTCTTGGTTCAACTACAGGAGTACCAGCGGTCCGAGCTAAGCCGTGTTGGAAACAACCGGATGGTGCGAGGCATACATATACGCCTCGATAGCTATGGATCGTTGCCTTGATGCACAAGGAACCATTTCGAACCGAGCAGCGGCGAAGAATCAACTGAACCGTCGAATGCAAACCAGTCGTCCGTGGACTGAGCTCGCAGAAGGCTGCCCACTGCTACTGGTGATTTATTCCGACGCTGCTGACTGTAACGACATAGGCTGCGACCGAGCAGTAGGAGACAGCTTGAACCAAAAGCCCCACTCTGTCTGACCCATCAGAGATAAGCACGAGTTTGCATCTCGAACCGAGGCGATTCGACACAACTCGAGATGCAAGTCGAACGTAGTCCGTTCGACTCTTCTCGACTCTTCTCGACCCTAGGACCTACGAGTATATAGAACCAACCCTTGAGCACTTTCCTATGTCACAACTACCTCAGCTATCAATGCAACTTGGTTACACTCAATACCATTGAGCACATTCCCAAACATGGCCCCCTCTTCCCTTCTCATTGCCAAGTACGCCCTGTGCTTCTGCCAACATAAACCCAGCACGGCCGGTTTATCCCTTGGGAACTTAACCATATCGTCACACTGACGGACTGATGTTTGTCCACCTTCCCCTCTCTGATCCGCATTTCCGCCTAGTGGCTCGCAAAGTTATGCATCACTGCTGATGCGATGTGTCAGCGCAGTTGTAAGACCTTTAATATGAACACATACCGGTATCACAGTTCAATTAGCTCAGCCGAGAAAGGTGGGCCGGAGGGGAAGCTAATGAGAGACTTCTTAATTTCGTCCAGACAAGGGAACACAGTGTCTTTATCCTGAATTGTGGCTATCGTTACATTGTATCAGTAAGCGACAAACGATCGATGAAGACTGTAAAAGCCATTACAGGTCTGGTTCGGAAGAAACCTTCCACAAGAGGGGACTAGGACTGTACTGGAAGTTAAAGGCAGTCAGGTGTATCTCATACAAATACAAGTAAAAAGGGGCACAATGCGAGCACCGCTCAGCTGAACTCTGAGCGCTCTACAGGGGCAGGGATAATTAATTGAATGCACTAACACCCCTGAAGCTTTTTAGTACATTGGAAGACTTAAGCGGCAGCGGAATCTCTGCCTCGGCTTGCTCCACTTGATGGAGAAAAAGCTCCCTCTGTGAGAAGAGGAGCATCCTGTTACACTAGCCAGGTGGAACTGGCCATTATCTCAGAAGACCAGGGCCATCCCCGAAGAACGCAAGTGCTTGTTGTGCGAGCCCAAGACAATTGATACTGAACCAATACTCTTGAGACATGGCAGCCAACCTTGCCATCAATGTAGCACCCGGCCAATGCCTGACGATGCAAGGGGATGTAACGAGCCTGGCCAGTCAAATCTATCCTCCCTCGTTTATCCCAGACCCTTGAGATGATCTGTGGAACTTTAATTTCTCCGCCAGCGCCCCATAAAGTCGTCCCGAGAGAAGCAGTCTTTTCGTTCATCCATCTTTCACCCTTCTTGACGGACTCTCTCCCCAGCGAAACCGCAATGCTTTGCCCAGAGATTGATGAGGTGGCGGATCTCACCGGATCTTCGGCAACACCTTTCTCCGAGCGTGTATGGGCAATGCACACTCTACTCGTTCCTCTCGACTGACACTGGCGTAGGCGAGAAAAAAGCGAACCGTCTTTATATGGACGTGTTGTACCTGCCTCGCGGGAGGTATGCGCGTCACTGTGAACAATTGCCCTAGCTGTGGCCTAGCACGGTGCAGCTACTGCCGGGTTGAGAAGATTGTGGTCAAAGAGTGATATGATGGATCCATCTCCTTCGCCCAGACCGACCACCTTCGCCCAGACCACCGCCGGCCGCCAATGCGTCCTCTACACCAGAGAGACTTCAGCCGCGCCCATTCAGAGTTCCTCAGAGCTCGCTGCTCCTTCTTTCAGTTTCTCTAAAGCCACAACTACTCCTAGAATACGTTCCTCAGAGCCTACCATCACCCTTTCTCCGAGCTCCTTACCCGCGGGATCCAGGCCCCTCGTACCTGAAACAACCACAGCCCCAACACTCTTAGCACTCTCTTCTACCATTCGTGGAAATATATGGACAAAACATCTTTATTTTGGGGGACTTTAGTTGGCGTTATCGTTGTCATTACTCCCACTATCTAGACCCGACCTAACATCTTTTCATTCTTGCTGTCTTTCCAAGTCTATGTCGTCAGCTAAGATAGCCTTAAAGAACTCGGTTATACCCTGCCGAATTCGCTTCCAATGAAGCATGATACCAATAGCTGACCACACTGCAACCATGAGAATAATGATCAGGCCAAAGAATGACCTCGCATTTGGTCCAAGGGGCGCAGGAATGGCCTGTCGGTGCATTGACAGTACGCCAGCTGCTACCGCAATGGGTGAGAGAAGCTAGAAATGGTGAATCAGACGATGTAAAGCACTGAGGATGTGTCACTATCTTATGAAGGCTCTCCTGTACTTACACCTACAATAAGGAAAGTCATGTTCTGACCAAAACTAGCCATTTGGACTTGGGTCTTGGCATCACGAGTCCCTTCATGATTGAGGTAGAATGATAGCTGTGTGGCAGTCTGTCAGTTTGCTGGGGTATCCAGTAGTGAGATTTCCATCTTACATCATCATTGTAGTCGTCACAAGCTTTGCAGAGATTCTCGAGATCTTCTAAAGATCCTCGTAGTCGTTTAGTATGGTTGCCGATTTCAGAAATGAATCGAGGTGCGCGTCCTGCAAGTGTTGCGAAAGTCTCATCTGACTTCAAGGAATCCAACTGGTTGATCGTGGCTGCCAGCTTCTGGATCAAGGGGCGCAAAACCTTTTTAGTACGGACTGCCCAACGGCGGGATTGCCTCACGGCAAGGGGGTCATCAGGAGGGGGAGAAGGGAGGTCCGTCATTGTGATGGGGCAGGTGTTGATCTGATACCTTTTGTTAGTGATATGTTTGAGGGGAAATGGATGCATATTTGTATGAGAAACAAGTGAACAGAAGGCAGGCGACGTCTGGAAGAATGCAAGTCTAGGGGACATCTTACGTATTCATTGATACTGTCTCCCATGTTTGTTGCGAGGGTGTGCCATTCGTCTCTCGCCTGTCGTAGCCGTGACTCCAACACAATCAGAAAGTACTCCCTAGGATTCAAGACAGGGAGATTTGCGTCTGATTCCGCGGTGGTGAAAGGGTCGGGTTGAATGTTCACGTTTGACTCGCCATCGATTTCCACCTCCTCGTCATAGGCGTCGACGCTTTCCCTCTTGTCTTCACTTTCAAAGTAGGTATCGACAAAGCAGTACGCCACCCACCTCCAAGGGTCTGACCCGCTGATGAGAACGGTTGTTTGGACCTCGCACAGATATGCTTTTGTGGTGGGAGGTACGGGGCTCTTTGGCTTTCTCACAAGAAAAGACAAATCTGTGATCTTTCTGAGAGCATCACTGGCTGCCGACTTTTGCTTCCGGGGATCGCGAGGTGGACTGTGGCAGGGTGCGACTCTGAAGGCGTAGAAGGGAAGGTCAAAGGTCAGCTGAAAAGTCGAGAAACCGCTGGGCTGAGTGGGCGTTAGGCTCATATAATGGAAGACAAAGGCAGAATTGAGGTCCTCACTGGATATATGCAACCAAAAAAAACCCTGAACGCCAAATGTCGATAAAGGCTGTCCTTCAAGGCCTTTGCTTGGTGGATCGAGAGGGTTGAAACAAGAGCCATCATCGACCAGCGATCAAGGTCCGTGATGAACCTTGGAAGGTTAGCAAGCAGATTAGAAATCAACAATTACAGGCTTAACTGACAGTAAGCGGCGATCAGCATTCAGCCGGTGTGCTGGTGGTTGGTTTTGAGAGGTGGCACTGTGATTGTTCCTTGCTGATTTGTCTTTTTCGAAATGGAATCGCTGGGTGATCTTAGCAACCGCACCACATGGTGGAACCTCGACGGGGTAGCTTTACATCCTTTTTCAGCTCTAGGTACAGTTTATGCGCGTTGAGAGGGCCAAGGTAGCCCCGAGAAATCGAGTTCGTTCCGTCGTTCGTTCGGTCATCGAGAAGAGCAACGTTCGCTTGTGGGACGGATGAGCTGCCACACTCGAGTTCATTCAGTGTGCTGTCGGGGCAAAAATCCGCAACTAGTTCTACCTCGGGCATGAGTCGGTTTGCAGCTCCAGACTCAGTCATGAAGAACCGAATCAAGCTAAGCTCTGATCCGCTATCCTTCCACACTTCCAGGAAAGGCTTGTTTTCATACTGCCAGCCCACAACCAAATGAGGATCAAAGCCCGCATCCCAGAAAGTCCTGTTACTCTCACAGCCCATAGTCAGATTGTGTTTTTGGTGCCTGTCTTTTCTGGGATTGTTCCGCTTTTTGTTCCTCCTTTTGTTCCTCTTTTGGCTTCGAGCTTGGGTAGCGGGCTCTGGCATCATCATATCTCGCAGGTCAATCAAGACATACGAACCACATTATCCGTGTTGTCGAACACTTGCTTCAGTAAAACGAATCAAATCAAGTCGGGGATGCCCCCACTCAGTGTTGGCAGTGCAGGAAACGTAGGTTAATCTGAAGACGAAAAAGCTGAGTGTCACATGGATGGCTTTATCATCGAGTAAGTGGGATGTCAAAGCCAGTATGCTGTTAAACGAATAAGCTCATTCTATTTCTCTCAATGCTGTACAGCCTGGAGCGAGCATTCCTCGCCCTGTTCGGCGGAGATCGGGTTTCATGGCAACGTGGCAACTACCAAGTCGACTGGTGCTGTCACCTGTCTTTCACTATTTTCTGTCGGGGATAAGCACTCGTGATCCATCTGTGTGGAAAGGTTGCATGGCGGAGTGCGTGCATAACTCGTTGGGCAGCAAGTCTGCTCTATTGGCCTGGAATCCTCTGTATTTAACCCTCGGGATATCGCGGCCAACCCAGCTGTGGGAAAGTTGCCTTGTCGCCTCGTTGCCCCATGCTGACACTGCGAATCACAATACCTCTAAGAAATTCCAAAGTGCGTTTTGATCATGAGGTCCAGCCCAAACCCCGTTCTATGGTTGAAGAAGAGTGAGGCTGAGGCCATCCGCAGCAGCGAACTAGCGCCAGATTGTACGGACTTGATTCGTAGCCCTAGAAATTCGAGTGAAGATGATGCGGATTCTTGGTCTGTACGCCGTGATGTCATTCTTCGACGAGGTTGGCTGGACCATTTTTCATCCGAACGCACCACACGATATAAGCCCCATGCAGGATGCCCTCTGGCCTCTTATCAGGTCGGTAGCAAACGCCCAAGGCTTCCTCCCGCTTGGAGTTGGCATGATTTTCAGGGCAGGGTGACGGGGACGAGCCGAGAGTTGATGGCGTAGAAATGGGATCAATTACCTGGAATGGGCTGATGAGTGGCTGAGCCCGGGGTGACCGTAAAAGCGGCCACCTATGATGACTAAGAAGTCACTTGAGTTTCGTCTTAGGATACGATACCATCGCCATCCAGGCTGAGAAGTTAAAAATGGTGGTTAGAATCAGCGCGGCGACGGCGGTTCCCTAACTCATCTTTGATGGTCGTCGACATTCTAACAGTTGCGCCTGGCAAAACGACTCTTATCGAAAGCCAAGCTTTCGGTAAACGACCAGCGAGGATCTAGGGTGTACCATTGTCTAATTATAGACTTTAGTGACGTTATGTCGATCGGGCAGCCACCGGTGCCATCGCCGATGCTTCGGAGTCGGGGACATGATAAAGCAATGACACGGATATTTACGCCGCCTCGCATTCGGGGCGCAAGGAGGCATCCCCCCACCTGCAGGCTCTCGTGTTTCGCGGAATTTGCAAAGATTACGGCTGGAATTCTTGAAAGAATTGTAAGAACAGGTGGTTTCGGTAGAAGCTACCCGGTTTCTGTCCACTGTTTCTTCTCCGTAAATGGAACTTTTTCCCGACTTTCAGCTTTCGCACTATCAAAAGAAGAGCAATGAGGCTCACCAGCAGGGTACCGATCCAGGGGTAGTGAGCGCACTAATGCAACACGCTTACAAGTGCATATGCCCCTATCTTTAACTCCACCATTTTGCCCCGTCTGCGAGATACTGCGACACCGTTTCATTATGGAACCGCGAGGCCCGAGGGCATCCCGCATGTTACCATCAGTCGATGTTACCCATTAGTCGATTAGTCCGTCGGGTCACTTGAAGCCGATGCGAGTTGAGCTGAAGGCCGAGTCAAATCTGCTTCGCTTGGCTGTCAAAATCCGCAGTGCAAGCGCTCAGCTACTTGACCAATATTGCACTGGCTCTCCAATATCGACGATCAAGTCCCTGCACAATAAACATTGCTCCAAGCTCTCCTTGTTACGGACTCCGTAGAACGGACCAAAGGCTTCATAGGTAGACGGTCTTCATACCCGTCGGCATTTAAGCTTACCGGGCTCGGGTGAGCATGCAGAAAACCGGGATGGCTGGAGCGGCACCGTTCCTAGATTGATCACCATGCTTCGCATTTAAACCACCGTCCCTGACAGCGGTCTCTTAGAAAGCAGACATCTTTCTCTGAGGCGAGGGCCATTCCTCCGACTGTCAGCTAATCCAGCATCACCAAGCTGCACTCCCGGATATACCAGTTATCTTTAACTATACCCCAGATATCGCGAAATTTGTAGCAGCAAGATTGGGACTACCTAATTGGGACAGGGAGACTTGCGTGATTAATGACATATTGACGTCCAATGAACTTCGTGGAGGACGGCACTGCTAAGGCTGCCGGAATGAACACTGAGCTTAGCCTAACAAGCTCGTAGTATATTATTGCTTTGGTCGTCTTCTTTTTTCCCTACACCATTTTCGAGATTCCGAGCAACATTGTTTTGTAGCTTATGAAGCCATTCCACTAGATAACCATCCTTATTATCGCTTGGGGTGCTGTATATCATGCCGCCTGATTGTTCTGGCTTCGCTGATTAGGTACCCATAGGTCCCGACATGCCAGGGTCGCATTAAGAAATATGAGCAGCTTGTGGCTACATGAAGGAGATTCTGAACCGCGAGGTTATGGATGATGTGAAGGATTAGCTTTGGTCATCGGGGAGCAATAATGGTTACCCGGGAGTGAGAAAAAAACGAAACATTCAGCATCATCCGCAATACTGATTGGTTCAATGCCATTTGTTTATTAGTTACATGTCTTCAATACAGTCACTTGGCACCCCGCATGGCGTTTAGTCGTACCATTGTTATTCACAGCGTTGCCGCCTAATCTACCTCATCCCATCCCATCTTATTTATATCACGGAACTTGCTCTATTTATATGACGAAGACCCGAATTCTAAGTCGTCCTCCTCTTTCAGTACTTGAACTCATCTAGTTCGTCCCAAATCCTCTCGCCGCAGACTCCCACCATCAAACTGCAAGGCTTATTGCTGACAAAGCAGCGCCATCGACACGGCACAGCCTCTGCAACAGCACAAAACAGACGATTGGGAAATTCCCGTCTCGATTTATCAAACTCGGACTCTCGTCCTAGACTTCACGGCGAGACTAGACACGATGGCTTTGGACTTGATACCGCAGGAGCTTCAAAACTTCATCATCCGTCTCCTCGATCCCATTGGCCTCATCTCAATCAGCCAAACCAGCGCCCAGTTCCGCCGCCCCGTCAAACCAGAGAAGAAACACTTTGCAGAGCGACTGCTGGCCCTAGAGATCCTCGTCGAGTATGGGGGCGTTACCCCAATCTTCCGATCCCGCGACAACAACCTGGATCCAGACTGGATGGACGCGCAATGGGATGAGATGCGTTGGGCCTGCACCGGCTGCCTCCGCCTCTTGCCCCATGAGCATTTCGACAACCACTCAATCCTGAGACTCAGATATCGAAATCCAGTCCCCGGATCTGCCGCCGCGGACATGGTTACTACTTGGGAGCCTACAAAAGCCCGCAAGGTTCGTCGGCCGAGTCAAAGACCCTGGCTGTACGCGAGGAGGTTGAAGATAAGGTACCAAATTTGTATTATATCAGGCTAAGGCTCAGTGCCGTTCACCCACACGCCGACTGTTAATCACATAGATGCGCTCGAAGCATGCGACATTCTGGGGCCCCGTGGAATGAGTCGGGACAAGTTTGAACAGATGACTTCATCCGAGAAGTATCAGATGCTTGATGAAATGGCTCTTTTAGTCGAGTATGAGCGCTGCGGCTTAAAGCGCTATCTCCGCAAGTGTAACGAGTGCCGCTTTCTACGAGGCGAGCTCGCTCCACGACTCAACGGATTCGGGGGTACATTGACGTTTCCCATTCTGCCAAGCCGTCGGGTTTTGTTCGGCACTCCTTTGGATCGCCATTTCCCTGGTTTCTCGGACTACTTGGAGAACAAACGACCTTCGTGTGATCCGCCAGTGACCCGAATCTACCGGGACAATGCACACAACCAGCTTTGGACGATGTACATGGCTAGATGCCCTAAATGCGTCCGCTGGGTAGAGCTGCGAGAGTTCCGTATTAATGGGGATTACCAAGACTGGAAGCCCGTCCTGGCTATAGGAGATCATGAGGCGACTACAACTTGGGACGGCAGAGAAATCACTGAAAGCCTTCTGAACGAGTCCTTATGCAACGCTTGCTTTGCGCAGACCAACGGTCGCTCCGAGCTGAACAAGGTGCTTCATACCTGGATCAATTCCATGATCCATCTCCAGCTTCTCAACCTAAGCTGGCAACTGGAGTGTGGCTGGGGCGATCTGCAATCGATCTTGAAAACCGGGGTGCCGAAACAATACCAATCGGAAGTAAAGGACCTCCTCAAACATCCAACAAATTATATGGGCGATTCGTTCAGCCCATTGGCCAAAGCCGATATAGCGCTTATGAGGCTCCGTCAGACGCAATGGAAGGAGATATGGGAACGGATGAAGAAAAACGGTGACACTAACTGGACCGAAGAGAGTATGGATGTGTGGTATGATGGGTGGATTTCCAATTTTGAGGATAGCGAGGTCCATTGGAGATGGTTGATGGAGAGCAGAGAGGAGTTCGAGGAGAAGCCTGATGCTCTCGCAGCGTGGGCATTGAGTAGAAAAAGGGAAATTTTCAGATGATGGATCATTTGTGCCCATTGTGTGCTGAGTGATAACAATGCAATAAGATATTCTTTTTGGCCTTGATACTGTGGTCGCCGCATCATAGTTCCAGCTGTAGATTCTTCCTGTATGATGCCTATATGATGGTACAGGGCCGCAAATTCGGGGTGACTTGATAGGATAGCTCTGGATATTCAGAGCGATGTAAATTAAGACTGCGGAGGGCGGAGCATCATGGAACCCAGTCTGAGCTTACTTATTCGTTTCGGTATTATTACAAGTGAGGTCAGGTCTACTCTCGTCAGCCAAACACATGTGGTCACCAGTGATAATCGAGACTGCAGAACTGAGCAGAGATACCATTGGGTATCAGGTAATCTACCGGTGATGTAGCCCTCTTGGGAACCATTTGGGTACTATCTCAGCACGTCGAGTGAAACAACCCACCAACTGCAGCCGTTCCCAAAAGAGAATTATATATCCCAACAGCCTCGCGAGTCTCAGCCACATGAACCGTCACGGACCTTTCCTCGAGGTATCGGAGAGTGTTTGGGTCGACCTGCAGCTTGAGATCCATGCCCCGGGACAGAACAATCGTCGTTGCCCCTCGGTCTAGGAGCTCCTCGACGTCTTCAACCTGAATGCCTGGATTGTGTCTGGTTCCTGTCTCTGACCAGTCCCAGGGCCTTCCACCTCCAGGATACAGCTTGAAGTCTTTGTCCGCTGATAAGCCATTCACTTCGATACGGCCCCAAGCCACTGACGTGATGCGGGGAGACTGTTCCGACGACATTTGAGTGGAGGGATGTGGTGCGTGGTTGCATATATGGGCACTAGTCGCTTTGAAGAAGATTGTTTGAATGGATTTTATAGGCCTGTGATTCCTTGAACGACACCGCAGGATTGAGCGGGTGTGATGATGCGGCATTGAATGGATCGGCTGCATAGATAGGTGAGCCTGACAGTACCTTAGTGTCAGGTGATCGACACTAAACTAGTGGAGGTCTAACTTGGCATTGCTTTGGAGCGAGCTGGTACTGAATATGTGTTTCTTATTAGCAGGTTTCCTACCGAGGCGTGTTGTGACTTGTCGGAAATAAGCTCATGAAGAAAATAGTCGGTATCTTCGATGAAGCGTTCAAGTCTCGAGTCCAAACTCTCCCCAAAAGTTGATGGAATAGCAACAACAAGAACACCAATAATACAGAGCACAGGGCTTAAGGAGAGAAATAAGGTCAAGTCGGCGCGCTTCGGCCCAAGAGGGGTGCCGGATCCGCAACGCCGTCATATCAGTACTACAGTTCGCTCGATTCCGAAACGACATAACCTCAAAGCAGGAGAGTATGCACGAGCGACCGGTATGCGACTTGAGTGATTTGAACAAAGTGATGAAGCCAGCCAGATGATTATTTTTAAGCAAGAATTCACGAGGGTAGTATTCAAGCGAAGAGATATGGAGGATCTAAGTATGGTTCTCTAGAATGAATATGTATTGGCTTGGATCTATCACAAACTTTCACATATAGTTAGAAGCGTTGAGTATCTCAAGTACGACTCCGAAGTAGAATATAATCTTGAGCGCCAAACGCAACATCATATCGAACGCAGAAGACCGACAAAGGTCCTTGGTAGCAAGCGGAATAAGTTCTTCTCCAACTACCATTTGTTCACCACCACAGGAGGCGGAGCAAATCTCTTCCCATCACTTCCACTATCCCACTCTATACCCAACTGTCGTTTTCTTTCATCTCGGGATAAGCCGTACCCGACTAAATTATGTGGAAAGGGCTACCCCCAAGTGGAAGGAGACCGAGATGGGAGGCTGGAAGCCACATAGCGATGATGATCAGATGATGTTCAGTAGTAGCCAATCCCAACTGCTGATTAACTGCCCCAAAATACCACAAGCTGCACAGCGAGAGCTTGAACAGCCGAGAATAAACCTATTCATGCGTCAGATCATCTGCCATCAGAGTGCATGAACGCCACGAGAACCGCTGAACCGGCTTTCTACCATCCTTAGACTAAGGATTGTCAATGGCCGTAGAATTTGACGGGCAGTAATTGGCCAGGCTTTGTGGTAGCTGCATGTGAAACTTAATTCTCGTTCCAAAATCTGGTTCGCTGCCAACTCCTCGATTCTCATGACGATGTGGCGCAACTTGGCTGTCAGCTCTCCCTAGTGTGAGGTTTAGGTATCCGAACAAGATGCAGGGATCGGCCGCGATGGAACCAAGGGCGTTAGTTAAAACTACGCCACGGAATTCCTTAGCAACGACGTCGTTGTTTCTGTGCAAAGACTTGCAGGGACTGATGAACTTTCAGTAAGCTGTTGTGCGATCCGTGGTCGAGTGATCAACGTGGGTATGAGACGTTGATAACGAGGCCTCAATTTTGTTTAATGTCTCAGGATTTCGCTGCAAATGAAAGCTTCTGACTGAGCTCATCCCAATAACAGCTACTAAGTCCTTGCCGGAGAGATCGCCGAGAGGGAAGCATCCGACGTTCTGGTGAGTGGAGGACGCCGATGCAATGGCTTGAACCTTGTCGAAACTGGCTCACGCACACCAAATCCCCCTCATCCTCATACTCCACCCAGTCTACTCGGCCCATATTTTCCCCAGGATTCTACTTTAAACTCGGATACAGTGCGTCTACGATCTTGTGCAGTGTTTGCAGGAAGAAAGTTCACTTACGCCCATCTTGACAGTGAAATAATGAACGAATCAAGCTGGGTTGACGGACGGACCGGAGAATTTGAGCTGGCCAGGTTTATCCCGGAACAATGCGGTCAAAGGAAGCTCTAGTGGGACCTAGCCGAGTACCGAGATCGAGGAACTATGATTTAGTACTGGTCTGGCCGTTACAAAGGGAAACCAACGTCGGCCTATCAAACGGTGGTGATGTCCACCTAAACTCTACGCTTGAGGCGCCTTAGAGTTATAACGTGGCTGATTTCCAATGACACCTGGCCTACCCCCCTCGCTTCGATCAGGGCCTTTTATTCTAGTTCCCTTCAAGCAGAGAGGAGAAAATAACGTTTTGAGATGCAGGATATCCCTCAAAGCTGAACTTCTGGGCGTTCAAAGCCCGTTGGTGGAGGTACGAGGCGTTGAAAGACCGCACGGCATCGGTTTATTGGTCCATCCAGGACATCGATTGAAAGCATGTGAGAATCAAATCCTGTCAAACTATAACATGCATAAGTAGGGCGATCGCTGATCGGCATCAACTCCTCTCGCACCTCTCTCACCACCCCATACTCCTGACAATCAATCCCCAAGACCGTCCAGATAATCAACACCAAACACAGATCCTTACAGAACGCCCAGGCATTCCAACATGGCATATCGCGATCACGGCGGTGCGCACAAGGTGCTTTCAGTCATACTCCGCCTCGGCCAGTTTTCTTGCGCTGTGATTGTCCTCGGGATTCTTTCGCGCTTTGCCTACCTTCTCAGCATTCCACAGGCCCACGCTGATGGACGGATTGTCTACACAATGGTCATCGCGGGTCTCACTATCCCTTACTCCATCCTATTTTGCCTGCCGTTTGATGCCCTCTTCATGAGCTTCCCGGTCGACTTCATCTTCTGGATCATGTGGCTCGTCGCTTTTTGCCTGCTTGAAACGAAGACAGCATCTGGGAGTTGTTCTGCCCGCTGGTATTATGACTACTGGGGCTATTACTGGGGTCGCTTCTGGGACGACGGACCTGTTGGGGATGTCAGTCGATCTACCATCAATCGGGCAGGTTGTAGCCAGTGGAGGACGGTGCTGGCCTTCACCTTTATTCTCTCTTTCATCTATCTTCTCAGTGGCATTCTGGTTAGTAGTATCCCTGCTCTGAAGAATGAAAGCTTTACTAAACTACACGATCAGGGGGTATATGTCTTCCGCAAGTATGTCAGGGTCAAGGAGGCTGCTCAGGTCGTCAAGAGACAGGCCGGAAAGATATCTGGGTGAGTTCATGAGTGGCATACAATTCTATTCTTTAAACTGATTGCATATGTTCAAGGCGGAGAAGCCAGCCAGATGGTTTTGACCAAGAGAGAGGGGTTGGGCATGGAACGACAGCTGCCAATGGAGCTGAGCCGAAGCCAGAGATGCAAAGTGCTGCGGGGGTTTAATTGAGTCAGAGTTTGTGATCAGGCTCTGAGCTGATGATACTGACATCATTGGGTTAAGAATGATTGGAATGATGGAGTGAGACTTTGGCTGTTGGACAGCTCAAATACCTATCTAAGCAACACAATACCCTGTCTTGCCACAAACCTTGCTCCACCCTCGAAAAGTTATCGATATCCATTTGCCCAACATGAAAGGTCCACATCATCAACCCAAGATCCCGGGACTCTCAGTGGCGGATTCTCGATGAGTTCCCAGAAATCAGCAGCAAATTCCACTGTTGGGTAATCCCACACAAAAGTCCATTCAGCCGGGGTCAGTCCATATGTGAAGCTGTGTAGTCTGAGATGATCCATTTTGTAGTATTCAGCCTCTTGTTCGGATATTACGCCCCACGAATAGAACAAGCTACGGGAAGAGAGCGAGTTCTCGAAGGAGCGCGTGCTATCAAAAACTTTCTTCTCAGCCTTTCCATACCCGTAGAGATTAATGCCGACAATACTCAGGTCTTCCAACCACTTGCGGAGTTCTTGATTCAAATGACGAATGCGTACTTTTAGATACGGCCGCCCAGGATGGGGTGAGCCCGCTGCATTGATCAAGGCAGCAAATGCTGTTCCAATTGACGTGCCAAGTAGGGTCTTGTCCTTGGGTGAGTTTGCGGCCAGTTTTTTGTCGATGACTAGATCCAATGGACCTTGTTGAAAACTTAACGATTCTGTCAGCAGGATTGTATCCCTGCGCAGGGCCCTCCATTCTTCGTCCTCAGAGGCAAAAGAGAGCAATCCGGAGCACATCGCAACGATGACAGCAAGGCAAATGCCGTGCTGTTGAAGTTCTTGCACAAGGTATTTTATCGTGGAAAGATTCCCGTGGCTGCAGGCGACCTATTATGGGTCAATAGTGGAAGCACTTCAGGTACTCTGGGTAGATACCTCAAATAAACTGTGACCAGATTGATTCCGATCGAATGGAGAGGCGGCCTCTTGACGAAAAAGAGCAATCACTTTATCTAATTGGCCATCTCTAGCATATTCGAAGATAGGAGATTCGTCGGGGACAACCGAGTATACTCGGAGATTCATGGCTAGTCCTGGTAGGATGGATATCTCCCAGACTTTGTTTGCGATCCATCTAGGCAACTGAATCCGAGCAAGGTGTTCTATAACGTATTAGCGCATGTCAACCCATTGTTGAATAAAAGCGCAGCTCGTATCAGGGACTTACTTGGAGAAGTTCCATCCAATACGTCATCTTGCCCCGAATCGCGAGAAGAGTAGGCAAAACTACCGAAAATTGACGGTTGCTTCCATGGTAAGTACAAGACGCCTCTTGAGTCTGTAGAGCGTGTGTGTTGTCGATTGGGCTTGCTGTTACTCCCTGCCCGATAGGCCGACGTTGTTGCATGGTGCCTTTCAGAGTCCGATTGCGATTTAATGTTGACCTCCGCCGACACGAGACATTGCACGATGGCCTCGGGCTGGAGCCTTAAGATTGCTCTGCAAGTTGTCAGTGGTTTTATATCGTTAACGAGAATCCCGACTACTTGCATCGTGTGCAGCTGCTGCGCGAGAAGCAGCAGTTGAATGGCCCACTCGAGTTTCTTCTCATACTTGGACAGTTTCCTTCTTGAGCACGACCTTGAGTCTGGCTGCATTCCGCCTGAACCCTCTCGCTGACTCGATATTGCGAGATAGGTCATCGATGACAAATGTCAACTCGTTGATCGCGTTCTGGCAGTACGACAAGCTCAAGGTAGCGGCGCTGTTACCTGACAGGCCAGACCCCTTTCTGAAGTCTTTGTCGATCTCGACGACAACAGGGAGAAGGACATCCAGGCGTGCGAGAATGTCACCAATCGTTTCAGGCACGTCTTTCACTTCAATCCACAGTCGCTTCAATCGGAAGAGGCCGCTGGTAACTTTGTCGGCAACCTCGAGCAGGGTGAAGCTACTAGCGACGAGACCGACCACCTCGGCCATGGCGGGTTCAATGTAGCTGGCTTGGACCCAGCTCAGAGAGCGTGCTGCATCAAAAATAAACGATTCACAGAAGTCGATGATGGAAAAAGAGAAATGGGAACAAGCAGCCGACCGCTAGTATGGTTGGGCTCAGCCTGATTAAATACCGGCCTGAACACTGCCACATCACCTGATGACGGAGCGGTTGACTTGTTCATTGGCCATCAACATGCAGCTCTCAAATGAGGCTTGCATTTTCTGCGTGCTGAGCCACGCCAAATCTGCCTGACCAACAGGTCCGGCCAACGCTTATGAGGTTGGTTGAGCCCACCAAAAGATATGAAAGGGTGGCCGAAATACCGAGTTCAATGACTACCATGAAGTCGATTGTTGTAGAAGTATTTTGCGGTCATTAACTCCCTCTCAATTGTGTTGTTGAGCTCATAGGGATGTTTGGTCAGAAGAAGCGGTCTAGTCCACAGCCAGTGGCGTGAGGAAGTGTGAGGTTGGACATTTTCCTCAAAGCTTTGAGCCTATATTATAATGGAACTTGGTTGGCCTCATAATTCGGAGTCTTTATAGGTTTCGTACCAGTAATTAACATTTGCTTGCGATGCCCTTTTGGCTGACGCAGCGTTACCAGAGTCTTGTTTTCGAACTCATATCTATCTTCTTCGAGACTAAACCTCAAGATTGTTAATAAATAAGCCCATCGATGTTGATCCTGATATCTGAGTACTCTTAGTCCGTCGAGTTTGGCAGCATTGGCAGGGCTGGAGAACAGAACTGACAGCTGCTCATGTTCAAGCTTGTCAGCGTTGGACATTTAATTAATCACTGTGATACCCATCAGGGGGAGTCTAGACTAGATAGTCCCCGTATTGATAAAGGAAAGCCAGAGGTATATTTCAATGACCGAAATGCTGTAGGCAAAAAAGCGAGCCCCGGGACAGCAGCCAGCCCGATAGCGGGACTATCAATGCCGACTGAAGCAATTGGACAGGCTTGAGGGCAAATTAGGTACGGACTAAATGTACAAAATATCTTACGCTCATCGTTGTCCTAAAGCTATATTGCTGGGTAGACTGATAGTCTAGGGCTCCGCGAATTGACCCTACTCGGTGTCTTTTCCGGGCAGGGTAATCTCAAGGTGCTGAGCTATGGCCATGAGTCTACACTTGGCATAGGGAAACACAGACTGACACTACAGCATTATCGCTGAACTATGATCAGGCTCAATGGAAGTTCGCCGATGATACGTACCAAGCCATCCAAGGCAATTAGCTGCAGTGATGATCAAAGGATCTAACTGTGATACAACGTCGGCGTACGACCACGGGTGTCGACGCTGAAGTGATAGCAGTAGCGCTGGCTGTCACCGGCCCCTGGTTCCCCGAAGCCAATGTCGGCGAACCAAAGACGGGGTCTAGCTGCGGCCAAGAACGCGGGGAACGTACGATCTTGGCGTTTTGGCCTATCTGTTCGGCTCCGGGGCACAGATTGGCGACGACAAGCGTCGGGTAGCACGTCTTTGACAGGACTTCCTAACTAGAGCTCATCTGAGGTTTTGAGATACGGACTGAAATTTGTAACGCTATCACTCAAAGACTACTTGGCCAACCATTTACGCGATAACAAATGCGCCTGTTCACAGAACCAATACCGCCAGTTGCTTCTCAACCGGCTCTAAGTAGACCCAACTATCATGAACTAAGTGCAGGGGATGCCACCAGTCCTATACGACCCTGCTTTATGAGCTCAGTGGCTTGAATGAAAAACGAATCAATCCGTAGCATGGTCGGCCGCAGAAGCAACCTCGCAGCGACGTTCTCTGTACCGCCAAGACGTTGTAATGACTGATGAAACGTCTCGAGTAGTTGATAAGCTGCTTCAATGTCGCGGGGCTCAGAAGCGAGGAGAAACAGATAAATAAGGAAATTGCCACAGAGTATGAGCTGGGATCGGGCGTCTAAGGATGTTAGGACGTGATCGAATGTGGATGAGTGGCGACTTACGGCGAACCCAGAAACCGGTTAGCTCCTCTTCACTAATAACACTCATGAAATCCGTAAAGACTTTGAACTGCGCCAGAGCAATCGTGAGCCATTGTCGCAGATTGGACCCAGGTGTGGCCTTTGCCTCTCTTGTCGCGGGGGACATGAGTCCACGGAACAAGAGAACCTGGGTGGCGTGGAACGCTAGATGCAGCGGACCTGTTGGTGTTAGTAGAGAGCTAAGAAAGATGTAGGCCGAGCTTACCGTTGCGCGGACTGTCTGGTCCAACCGCAAGACACTGCGGAATCAGACTCGGCCAGTCTTTTAGCTTCGCATGCAAAGTGGCCAGCAGACCCCGAGACTCCGGGCTACTCATGTTTCGCTTCACTTGACTAAAGACGGGTAAGAACCTCTCCGGGTACGGGTGTGATGAAAAGAACCTACAAGCTGCTGTCGAGAATGGTCCTCAGGTTCCGAGAAATGTTGACCATCTCTAGGAAGCGAGCGCCGTCGGACACTTGAAACTCAAAGCTATCAGGGTCCACCATATAGCGTAGGTCTACAGGCACATCTTCATCAAAACGGAGGTCGTCCAGCGTTGGCGGCGGAGTGTCGAAGGTCTCATAGCCAATATGCGGCGGATTACCATGGCACACGGCGGACCAGCAGTCGGCAGCGTACGCAGCCCACCAGAGCTTCTTCCGAAGGCGTTTCTCCCACAGCGCGATCGTCCACGAGCTAGGATCCTGGTGAAGGCCGATCATTTGAGCGCAGGCTGTCGATTGAGATGCCAGGACCCAGGTGCTTGGCGTTTCGACGCTGTCGATCGCCGGGGGCATGAGATGCGAGAGCAGCAGGCACGCCTGGAGCTTGTAGAGGTTCGGCGCCTCGAGCTCTCGCCGGATCGTGGTGTGGCAATGAACAAAGACCTCGTGCTGTTCGAACGGACAAGGACCCTTGAGCGACGGATCGCGCTCCCAGAAGACGGACGCCAGCGCGTACACGGAGCCGCGAAGTGAAGCCGGCAGCTCCAGCTTGGCGACGGCGTATTGGCGCAGGAACCGCACCTTGGACACGACCGGATAGGCCGGATGAACGTACTTGAAGTAGAGGCGCACCAGAGCCGGACCATGAGGGAACACGATCTTCTCAATCGCGTCGGACGCCTCGCGCATCGCGTGGTTGGTGTGGTCAGGGAACCCATTGAGCAAAAGCAGGAAGTGGACTGGATGATGATGCGGCTGAGCGCTGCCGTCATAGACTTGGACGATGTTTGCGTCGACCTCGTCTTCCTCGCTCAGGAGAAGAGACCTGAACGAGTCCATGAAATACGTGTCCTGCTCGCTGGCCAGTCCCATGGAGTGCGACGTGCGCTCTCTGAGGTCCTCCAGCGCGTGGATCGGACTCTCCGGCGGGTCTGGCGCCGACAGCCCGTAGGACGCCGTGGGATGGACATCCTCAGCGACGGGCGTCCGCACGAGGCCATCGTGAACCACAGCGGACGGCGCAAAGGTCTCATCGACACTATGATGCTCGGTGCTGGCGGGCGACGGGACGGCCTCGGAACTGTCCGGGCCGTTGGATAGTGGCGAAGCCTCGGGCGTAGTAGTCGCGCCGCGAGGCTCCGACGCGGCGAGCGCAGCAGACGACCGACATACCAAACCCCGACTGCTGCAGAAGAGACCTACACGAGAGCCGGTCAGTCACAGTCCCGCGAGTGAGGTTTCCGCGAGGGCGGCGTGGACTCACAGGGCGGCTTGTCCGGTATCACGCAGGCCGTCTTGCGGCGGCGACAGGCGTCGCACGGTCGGTTTTTGCGGCTTCGAGGCTGTCTGGCATGGCCGAAGTTGCTTCTGATAGTGTACTTGCGCGAGGAAGTGCCTCCGGCGGCAGGCGAGTCGGTACGGGGCTCCATGCTGACGGAACTCCAATTGACGATGTGAAAGGGAGTTGACCGAGACTTCGGCGGAGTTGGCGCCAAGTTGGCCGACGGAGTTTGCCGACTTCGGCTATCTCGGGCTTGAGTCGATTTGGAACGGGGGAATCTTGGACCGAGACACGGACGTTTTAGTCCAGTACCGTAGATCGAATAAGATACATAGATACACATTCTAATTGTACGCATCGCAAAGCTTCTTGGCTTACATAGTAATGCGTAGTTTAATCACAGTGCAGCGAAACAAGAATCAGTTAGATATCCTCAGGACCATATTGTTCCTTCTATTAGATTGATAATTGCTAAATATGCGCCCTTGAAATAAAGAAAAATGAGGAGTCCAATCATGAAATCTAACTTCGTCTCTCTACATCTTCATCGTAGTCACAACTTCTTCGTTCTTCGGACTCTCCTCCTCAAGGTCTGGCATCTCTGCCAGAGTCACTTCCCACCGGGTTTGGTAATGCTCCTGGAGCGCCTTCGCACTGGGGCTATCACGCACAAATGCATCGGACTTGGCATCGGGAAACACCCGGTGGAGAAGGCTGTACACCAACGCGCTGGAGAGAAAGCCGTAGAGGTAGTTGAGAAAGTAAAGCTCCGTTGCACCTTCGGTAACAGTGACCGACGTGTCCACGGCGGCAATGAAGCCAGGCAGGCAGGGAACAACTCCGAAAAGCCACTGGAAACTGTCAGTCAGGTTCAATAGGATAGGTGAATAAGATTACGTACCGCGATCGGAGCACGCCAGTTGACGCCACGGGTGTACCAATAAACGCTGCGTGGGTTGCCACGGTACATATCATCAATGTTCAGCTTCTGCTTCGACACGATGAGGTAGCTTGCAACCATCAGACCAGTCATCGGTGCGAGGAACACGCCGTAGCTCGACAGAACTGTCAGGAAAATGGTGGCAGTGTTAACCAGTCGCCAAGGGTTGACGATGGGGTTCATGATGGCAACAATAAAGGCGCCCCTACGAATGTTGATGAAGCGAGGAAACACAGACGCCAGGTCAATGCCGCCAGCCAGTGCGTTACCAGGAACATTGCTTCCAATCTGCGAAACCACCAAGGCAAGCCCAGCAAAGAAGACTGCGGCTCGCGTGCCGGCACTATTGTCCTTTTCCAGCAGACGAACGAAGAGCGTCGGAGGGTTCCAGACTGCCTCGCCGTCCATGCGCTCCTGAGTCGCCGCCGTAACGAGAATGCCCAGGATTGAAGCAAACGTACAGTAGACGGGATAAGCAAAGGCTTGACCCCAGATGGCATCGCCGGGACGTCTGGCGAGACGCGCGTAATCATTTTGGTTGAGAATACCGGCGGCAATCGAACCAATCGTCGACATGATACCTGAGATCATAAGCCAAGCCGTGCTGTTCGGTCCTCCGGTAGCGGGAATGGTGGTCTCGGAGCTGATGGTGTCTCCAAAGCCACGAGGTCCCATAGTTGCCAAGGCCCAGATCAGGAGGACCACGAAGAAGACAAGAGTTACGGAACTCGCCACGTAGAAGAACTTCTGCAGACGATGAGGGTGAATCCACAGCATGGGGAGGCTGATGACGCAGAAGATGAAGTAGCAAAGGAACTGGGCCGACGTCATGCCAGTGTCGGCGTCAATGGTGTTGGGAATGCGCGATTCATACTTGGGATCCCATGATAGCAGGATGAGGTAGATGCATTCACCTCCAACCCATGCTTGGAAGCCATACCTGCTCGATGTTAGAATGAATAGCCATGGAGGCTTGGCCTTAGGACATACCAGACTGTGGTCCGTTAGCTAGTGAACAAGGATGGCACAGTATTTGACGAGACTTACCAAACGACAGGAAGATTCGATTCCAGACGGCGAACTGGGCGCCCCACATGCCCCATACTGCTCGACTATACACGGAGAAACCAACTGCGAACGTCAGTGTTGGTCGAGGGTGTCGAGGTTATACGGAGTACGCACTGTGATAGTATGCTCCGGCCATGGAAGCCAGAAGCAGGGCAGCTGTAGCAAGGAGGTTGCCAATCACAATGCCTAACTCAAGTCAGACGCTTCACGTAACGGTGCTTCCGGGTTGCATACAGATGATGGCCTGCCACCATGTAAGTCCCAGAGGGATCAGGGCACTGCCGGTCAGGTAGGTCGCAATGTTGCAGTTGATCAACAGCCCTGCGGATAGTCAGCTCCTCCGCACCCAAGGACGCGGTCGCGTGGCGTGGCGGCTACGTACAATAATTGTTAAACGCGAGGAACGTCCACGTGCGCCTCTCGGATTCAACGGGACGGACATCGTCGTTCTGCGCGACATGTTAGACAGTCCTCGATCCTGGAGGGATGCTCCTGGCAAACGTACAATCCACATGGACCCATGCGGCAGCTCGGCGCGCTTGATGAGAGCCGACACGCCCATGGTGAAATCGCCTGGGAGAACTTGCGTCTGGGCGGTGGAGCAGAAACGAAGGGAAGGGGTTTTCGTCGCGTTACTCGGAGTTGAGCGACAGCGGTTCGTCCTCGTCGTGCTGTTGGTTCGACGCGTAGAGGCGCAATGCCCTTTAAGGATGTCTGAGCCAGCGCCTTCACACGCTGATTTGGCCCGTGATGGATGAATCTAGGTGGGTGTTTGGCGGTCCACTTGGGAAAGGTGGACGTTTAGCTAGGGAGTAGCTTACGAAGTAGCCTTATCGCGTGCTTCGACAACGTGCAAAAGGGAGATCGGCCAAGCCTCGGCAAGGACGGTATTCAGGAGACGAGGGCCCACAGATCGGCCAAGTCCCATGCCTCGGCGAACTGGTTCCCCGGTTCACAGTGTCATCTGGGACATTGCTCGACAATGGCGACCCTTACAGCGGGTTCCCTCGGGGGATGAGGGCACCTGATGGCTCTTGCGAAAAGGCTCAGACTCCACGAGGTTTTTAGCCGGCAGGTTTATAATACAACAGGAGAACCAGGCGTGAGGATTTATACTACAGAGTAGACGCTTGTTGGCGAGGCTGGACATTCCAACGCCGCAACGCACCGTGCCGTACCGTACCGTACCGCAGACATGTCCCTGTACCGCATTGGAGTAGACGTCGGCGGGACCAACACCGATGCCGCAATCCTGGACATCCGGGGCTTCGACGCCCCCGGACGAGGCGTCCTGGCCTCGCACAAGGCGGCGACAACCCAAGACATCACCAGCGGCATCGAGGCGGCCATCCGCGCGGTGCTGGACGCCTCCGCGGTCGACCAGGACCGCGTGCTGAGCGTCACCATCGGCACCACGCACTTCATCAACGCGCTGGTCGAGGCCGACGCACGCCGGCTGGACCGCGTCGCCGTGGTGCGGCTGTGCGGCCCCTTTACGCGGCAGATCCCTCCCTTCTCCGACTTCCCCGTGGGCCTGCGCGGCATCCTCGACGGCGGCGCGTACTACCTTGACGGGGGTCACGAGATTGACGGGCGCGAGATTGCGCCGCTCAACCCCGAGCAGATTGGCCAGGCCGCGCTGGACATTGTCGCGTCTGGCATCAAGGCCGTTGCGCTGGTGGGCGTGTTCTCGCCGCTGGACCATGAAGGCGCCCACGAGGAGCAGTGTAAACGGCTGCTTCTCAAGGCGGCTCCCGAGTTGCGAGTTGTGTGCTCTCACGACATCGGGCCAACCGGGCTGCTAGAAAGAGAAAATGCCACCATCCTCAACGCCGCCATCCTCAGGACCGGCCACCGAGTCAAGAGAGGCTTCAAGCGAGCCATGGCCCGTCTGCGACTCTCGTGTCCCCTGTACCTGTCGCAAAACGACGGCACTCTGATTGACGCGGACACGGCAGCCGAGTACCCGATCAAGACCTTCGCCAGCGGCCCAACCAACAGCATGACCGGGGCTGCGTTCCTCGCCGGCATCGACCACCAGAAGCCGCCGCCGCACTCGGAGGGCTCGGATCGCGACGACGCAGCAGTAGAGCCGCAAGTCCTTGTTGTCGACATCGGAGGCACCACCACCGACGTGTGCGCGTTGCTGCCGTCTGGCTTTCCTCGTCAGGCGCCTGGCTTCGTCGAGCTGGGCGGTGTTCGAACCGCCTTCTCCATGCCGGAGGTTGTGTCCATCGGCCTGGGCGGCGGGAGCATAGTCCGGGCAGAAGACGATGCCGTTGCCGTGGGCCCCGGGTCTGTCGGACACTTCATTCAACAACAGGCCAAGGTCTTTGGCGGAGAGACGCTGACGGCAACCGACATTGTCGTGGCGATGGGCAAGGGCGAGCTGGGGAATGCGGAGCTGGTCAAAGACGTGCCCCGGGCCGTCGTCGAGAGCGCGAGCAAGGAGATCAAGAGAATGCTGGAGGGTGTAATTGAGCAGATGAAGGTGTCGTCGGCGCCGGTGCATGTGTTGTTGGTCGGCGGCGGAGCCATGCTTGTAACAGAGGATCTCCACGGTGTCGACCGGTGTATCCGTCCCATCCACCAGGGCGCCGCCAATGCAGTCGGCGCCGCAATTGCCAAGGTGTCCGGCGAGATTGACATCGTCGAGATCCCTGACGGACGCTCTGAAAAGATAGTGATCGACGCTGCGTGCAAGAAGGCTGCCGACCTGGCGGTGCAGAATGGCGCTGCCCGCGAGGACGTCCAGATTGTCGAGGTCAACAAGATGCCGCTGCAGTACATGCACAACGGCGCGATTAGAATCCAGATCAGAGCAGTTGGTCGTCTCTCCATCCCCAAAGAATTGACTCCTCCGCCGCCCCCGGTCTTGGGTGACGCTGACGAGGAGCAAGACGAGGATGAGGGCCAGAAGACCAGCATCCCTGACGCTCTAAAACCCACGACGAAGCCATCCCTCAACGTCGACCTCGAGACCTACCGCCCCGATGTGCGAGACGGAACTTGGTACGTGTCCGAGGTAGACTTGGAATTATTCTCAACCGGATGCGGCGTCCTCGGCACTGGCGGCGGTGGCCCGACGCATCACGAGTATCTCAAGGGCCTGCAGGTTCTACGCTCCAGCCCCAAGGACAAAATGAGAATCATCTCGCCCAAGGCCCTAAAAGACACAGACATTGTCTGCTTCGGCTCCTGGTACGGCAGCCCGAGTGTCATCAACGAACGAATAGCTGGCGGCAACGAGATTGCCACCGGTGTCGAAGCCGTAAACAAAGTCCTAGGCATCAAGACCTTCCAGGGCATGTTCATCGATGAGATGTGAGTCCTCTGTAACTCTCGCCAACACGATACAGAACTGACTCGTGCCAGCGGCGGTGGAAACGGAATGAGTGCTTTTCCGACCGGCGTCCATTTCGACGTGCCGGTCATTGACGGCGATGCTATGGGACGGGCGTATCCCACCATGTACCACGGCAAGGATTGTCCCGGTTCGTAATCGTATCAAACTCGCTAACATGTTACAGCTACGTTTAGCGTTTACGGCCACTCACTGGTCCCATGCGTGCTCTCGGACGCCCGAGGAAACAGTTCCGTGGTTATGGTAAGTCGAAGAGACGCGCCGAAGAACTGTACATTTCTGACGACGTTGTAGAATACGGATTCTCCGGTGCGCCTGGAAAGGATTCTACGAACCACGGCAATCGAGCTTGGTCTGGGTTGTGCCGTATGCGCGAATCCCCTGCCCGGGTCTGCCGTTAAGTCTCACGGTGTCCCGAACACGTTGTCTCTGGCCTGGTACCTGGGACGGGCTGTACACTTGGCTCGACGCAAGAAGACAAGCTATGTGGATGCAATCGTAAGATGTCGCCTCATTTATCCCGGAAACACTTACTAACAGGGCAACAGTTCGACGTGTGCGCCGGAAAACTGCTGTTCACGGGCAAAATCATCGACGTGCGTCGACACATCGGCGGCGGATACACACTGGGAGCTGTCGTCATCGCACCACTCAACGACGAAGACCGGGGGCCGGCCAACACGAGCAAGCAACCCGTCCCCAACGACAGACACATGACCATCCCGTTCCAGAACGAGTATCTATACGCCGCCCTCAGCGACTCGGTCGGCACAGAGGAGACGCAGGAGGTGGTATGCACAGTGCCGGATCTGATATCCATCCTCGGCCAGGACGGCGAGGCGATTGGGTCTCAGGACCTCCGGTACGGGCTGCGCGTCAACGTCGTTGCGCTGCCGGCCCATCCGCTGTGGAAGACGGATAGGGGCATGAAGATTGGCGGGCCGGAAGGCTTCGGGCTGAAGATGCCGTTTGTGGGCGTTAGCAACAGCTTCACCGAGTCGCGAAGCGTGATTGACGAGTTTGGAGTATAGATGCCGTGGTTATCCAGCGAGGTTGCAACGGGTTCAACTGCCGCTCACATACCACCACCAAAGAAACCAACAGAAGAAGATGACCATCTGATCTAACCAACAACGCTCAGAACCGTTCATGTGATGTCCAGTTCCGAACCATCCGCACGTCACTGGAGTTACATCGTACCGACTTGCGGGGCCGCAGGCACCACAGACACTGCGGATGCGGGTCCGCATGCCCGTGATGAAGTGCGGATATCTCGATTAGGTCGCGATCGAAGTCTGGGGAACCTGGTCTGCTAGATTAGAAGCTGACTTGTGCAAGATTCTCGGGGAGTTGAGCCTGCGGGAGCCGTTGTCTTGGAACTGTTGCAGGGTAGCTGGTTCAGTGGTGGTGTGATTACTATGCCTCGCATCATACGAGATGTGATAACAACAGACAGTCAGGGTTTGAGACAGAAGCAATAAACCCGGTAAACGGTATCCGGAGTAGAAAATTACCATGCCGCAACCCAGAACAATTACGTCCCGTGTCAAGATATATATCTGCACCGTTAACACTATCCTTATCTCCTCAACCCATCCGAAGCCACAGACAAAACCTCCGCAATTTTCCTTGCCATGTCTGACTTCTTGCCCAAGAGCCACAAGCCTTTGATACATTCTTCCGCCCTCCCCAAGCTTTCCTTAAAATCTTCATTATTGTGGCCCAGCGTGGCCCTGCCGTATCGCAGCGACTCGTCAGCCTCGCCGAGCAGTATGACCGACGCCTTGCTGAAGGCCCTGATGAGAATCATGGTCCAAGGCTCCGTCAAGATGGTTCCCTCGTTCACGGCGTGGTGGAAGTCTGGTAGTTGAGGAGCCGCGAAGTTCCCTGGCTCCTCGCTGGGAGGCGTGGCCACACTTGCGAGATCAGACAGCTCTCTTACGCTCGTCTCCCGAATCCGGCACGCCATCTTGCTGTTTACGCGGCTTTGGACCATGGCCTCGATACCCAAGCTGCTTTCATCGACAAACTCGACGAGATCGGCGAGCATTAGAGCGGCGAGGTGCCAGTGCGCAGAGATGCAAACGAACCAGCTCTGGATCCGGGGCGGCACCGAATGAAAGTGCTGCACCAGCTCACGAAAGAAGGACCCGTAAGTCATGTTCCAATACCGATAGACAGAAGTGGTGCTCCTGATAATCTCCTCGACTTTTTGTCCGCGGCCTCCCTTGCGAAGAATGTTCTGCAGGTAGGAAACGTGTCGGAAGAGTAGGACCTTGACTGGAGCCGATTTGGTGACGGCTTCGGCGGCAGCTTCGTAGGAGCACGGATAGTGGAAGAATTCGCCCGGCGCTTCGAGGTTATCCTGGATGAAGACGTCTATCTTCCAACGGCCACTTGACGTTTCATCCATTTCGCCAGCGACCGAAGGGTCCTCTTGGGGAGAAGAGTGCTGACAATCCTCGTCTGCAACGACAAGCGGCCGTTCATTCATGGATGAAGAGACTGTGTCGAACATGACGGCCAGCCAGTATAAGAGGTCGACGGTGCTTCGATCCTCGCTGTTCAGAGTCAGGCCGCCGACTGCCTTTTTCCCGTTTCCGGTTGTGGACAAGTCGAGACCCCGTCGGACGGCGTCGTATCGGTACTTGAGCGAATGCATCTTCCGAGCAGCCCTCTCCATGTAAATTGGAGGACCTTCTTTGGACATGATGCCGTTCAGCTGAGATAAGACGGCGGTTTTGACGTCTCGGATTCCATGGCTGCTCGAAAGCATTGCTGGGTCGATCATTCCTGGACTGTCGTCGTTTGACCATGGCTTTTGCGTCAGGCCGAAGATGAGCTCTGCGCATACTACTCTGTACGACTCCAGGTCTGAGACATCTTGCAATGCCCTTTGAGCTTGCTCCCAGAAGTGTCGCTGGAGATTGCGGTCGAATTCTTCAGCCATTTCCTCGGCGATGTCCTCCAAAGGATTGTCGTCGACGGCTGGTGAGTATCTCTGTCGCTGACGACGGCTGCCTTGAGCCCACTGGGTAGCAAATGCCATGATGGTCAGGTGAAGGGCTCGAATCGCCGCTTGATCCTCTGACCGGGCGAGCTGTATCATGTTGGTGGACTTGGCAACGCGATCGAGTTTGATGGTTCGGCGATAGATCCTGTTGGACCAGAACGGTCCCCATTCCCTCTTGAGCGCCGCGGTGCTCGCGACATCCGGTCGCCAGCGCTGTGTCTTGTACGGACAGGTAACTTCCGTCAGCCAGCATGAGAGGTTGTGCTCAAAGACATCGTGATAGATCTGGAGAAGGTTTGTCGAGATGAGTTGGTTGTTGGACCTGGCCATCATGGTCTGGTCGATGGAGAAGGGAGAAAGCGCGCTGCTCTGGTAATCGGTCCATCCGCTCGACCTCCGACGTCGCTTCGAGGTCGGCCAGGCGCCGTCACTCAGAGGAGGTCGAGAGCGGGAAGAGGAGATGGAGCGACTGGTGGAACATGCTTGGGGGAGTTGGAAGGCAGAATAGGCGTCAAAGTCTAGCTCAACGGGTGGGCATGAACCGGCTGTAGAGTTTGTGGCATTGCATGACACAGCAGACCCAGCTACCGCATCAAATGTGATATCCTGTAAGTCGACTTGGGTCGCATCTTCATTTGGCAATGCATCAAACTGCAAGGCATCGAGCTCGCCGCCGGGCAACACGGCGGATAAATCCAGCTCGGGAATAGCCACGTCCTGGAAAACGAGGTGCTGGATCTGAGAGGCATCCTGGAGAAACGTCGATGCGCAGCCAGGATCGAACTCCTCGTCTACCGAGTCAATCGCCCAAGGCTGGGCGTCGGTCCTCTGGCGCTTCGACGGCATGGAGTTGCTGGGAGGATCGCTCGCGCTCGAAGACGACGACGCGGCGGATCCGAGGCGAATCTGCGACCAGGCCCACTCCATCGTGCACTTCTTGTTGGTCTTGAGGCAATACGAACATGGTCGCATTCTAGACTCGGCATCTTGAAGCGAGGTTAGTAATACAGCTTGGCATGGGTGAGCGTGGGCGAAGCGACTGACCAAGGCGTTCGCGAGCCTCAACCGGTGGCTCGCCCGCCGACCGTTTGGCCACGTCCAAAGGCGGGGCATCGCATGCCCGCTTGGATCGTCTGCACTGATCGCAGGAGTGTTTCTGGCGTCTCATTCTGGGTGTTCTCGTCTGTAAACTACGCGTTTTCCTGCGTGGACTCGATGAGGGCGACTTTGGCGGATGAGGGACGTGGTGGAGGCGGTTCCAGCGCTTCCGGCGGGCTCAGTCTGACCCTGTTTTCGATGTGTCGAGGGGAACTGGGGAGAGTCAAGGATTTGAGCTGAGTCCACCGTCCTTATGCTATCTCGACATCCCTGTTTCCCCCGCTTCCCCGCGTTATGCTAGTCTGAACTTGCAGCGTGCGTCAGCAGACTTGCCCGGATCTGGACCAGGAGGATGGGCTAGGTTCAAGGGTGAAAGGAGGTTTTCTGCTGCGAGACGGGGGAGCGTGTTGGTTGGTGGGTGCTTCACAAGGGGTTCGTGCGGTTCAAAGCGTCGAGTCATGGCGAAACATGGTCGGTCATGAGTCTACATGTCTGCAGCAGCTTCATGTACTTTGGGAAACGTAACGTTGGGTTGCAGCATTGTATTCAGGGTTGAGGAACCATTGCGTGGGGGGCGGACACGGATACGGACGGACTCAGATAACTTATACGACTAACAAGAGATGCCGAACCAAAACACCACCTCTTACACTCCACCCTACGCCACCGCCTGGTAAACTTGAGCCTCAACATCGGCCCACAGCCCCAAGACCTTGCCATCTGCGAACGGCAAGATCTGGCTCGCGACCATCCCTGCGACTCCATTCTCGCGGTCGCACCACCACCACACGTTCGGCAGTCCGGCCCAGTGCGCCGTGCCCGTCGACCGCCCCGTCGCTCCGCCGTTGCTCAGCATGAAGGTGAGGCCCCAGCCCTGCGGCGGGTTTCCGGGCACGGGATACAGCTCGCCGATCGGGTTGGTCAGCTCCGGCTTGGCCGCGGGGATGAACTGGCGGCTGGCGTTGGGGAAGGCCGGGATCTGGTTGCGGAACATCTCTGCGACGGTTGCCTTGTTGAGGATCTTTGCTCCAGTTCGTGGGCATGTTCCGTCGTTGAGCAGCACCGCCAAAACCTCTGCTGAGAGTCAACACTGCGCAGGGTTGTAGTATGCACAAGGGGCACTTACTGCAGTAATCCTGTGGCTTCGCAAACATTCCTGCACCGCCGCTGTTGAAGATCCGTGCGGTTTCAGACTCGTTATCCGGGTCGACAAGAAGCGGCATCCGAAGGGGATGATCCCTCGGCCGCAGCGTTCCGTCCGGGTCCCTGCTGTGCATATACGCGAGTCTAGACCGCATATCCCTGTTCGGAATCATCGACATGTCTTTGAGGCCAAGCGGTTGGAAGACATTCTTCTGCAGGTATGCGTTGAGTGTCAATCCCGACGCCCGTTCGAGTGCGAGTCCTGCCCAGTCAATGTTGACCTGGGAAAATTAGCAGCCATTGGTAATGAGCATGGACGTTGAACATACTCCGTATTCCCAGCCTTCTCCGGGCTGGAAAAGAAGCGGCAGCTTGGTGATGTCTTCAATTCGCCCCGAAAACTCGTCTATTCCCACTGGAAAGGCCCAATCCCGCAGACGTTCGTTGAAGAACGTGTAGCCAAACCCAGCGGTGTGGCTCAGTAGCATTCGCAGAGTGATGCGCTTATTCTTCTTCTCGAGCGTTCCATCGGGTCGTAGAACCTTCAAATCCTTCAATTCAGGACAGAGATTCTCGAGTTGTTCCCCATCGTCCAGCTTGAGGACTCCCTGCTCCACCAGCTGCATGCACGCGACTCCCGCAAGCATCTTCGTGCATGAAGCAATCCAGTAGATGCTGTCGAGCGTCATGGGGTCACTGGAGACAGACCCTCGCTTGCCGGCCGAGTGAGCAAAGAGCTCGTTGCCATCTTTCCCAATAACGACAACCGTGGCGCCCGGGATACCCTTCGGGTCGGAGCAGGCCGCATCGACAGAGTCGCGAAGACGGGAGAGGACTTGGGTATTGAAAGGCATGTTGATTTCCGTGCCAAGATTAAGTGCAATTAATTATTTGGATAAATGGGTATTCTTTGCATCTAAGCTCGACGATAACCTACAGGCCCATGCACGCCTTTAATACCTACCCAGCTCTTGAATGCCATCTGACCTCATGACCGTAATCAATGCATCGGCATTCCCCAGACGGCACTTGCGAGCTCGTGCGGAGCCGTAATGCGGGGTTGGTGAAGCTGTTGCGGAACTCAATCCTGTGATGCGGTTCCGCATCCGCAAACGATCGTCGCTCGAGGAGGAGTTGACCTCGTTATTGGTTGCGCAGCTGAGCTTTGGCCCGCAGTCCGTCCGCAGCTCGTTGACAGAATCTGGGGATGCAGGGAGTTCGTTGTAACCTTCCGCAACGGCAGATGCGGATGGATCGATGCTCGGTAATCGATGCGGAGGGCTGTGTGAGTGCGACTCGTGGTGTTGGTGTTGAAACATGCAGAGGACAATGCGTTGGTCGTGCGTCCGCAGCATATCAAGGTGCGACGTAAAGAATGTAACAACAGATATCATTATAAATAATGCCCGTTTCTCGATCAAATAATGAAATGCTCATCATCTCAATCCATCATCTCGGCATCTCAAGCATTCTAAACCTTTACACCATCTCGATATTTTGTCGTTGACACATCTTCTCCAAAATGGGCGAACCAATCCCAATCCAAACCAAGAAGTTCAACACTGAGCTCACGGATTACTCTGTGTCCCACAAGGAGAAGACCGGCCCTTACGCTGACAACCTCGAGGTTGACGCATTGGTTGTTGGTGCCGGCTTCGGTAAGTCCACCATTATCATCGTGATGATCACATTCTAACACCATACCAGCTGGCATCTTCATGCTCAAGACCCTCCGTGATCGCGGCTACAAGACTGTCATCTTCGAGGCTGGCAATGACACTGGCGGCACTTGGCGCTGGAACTGCTACCCTGGTGCTGGTGTTGACTCCGAGGTCCCCGAGTATGAGTTCTCTTGGCCCGAGGTTTGGAAGACGTGGAACTGGCCCAACAACTATCCCAACTTCCAAGACCTACGGAATTACTTCGACCATGTCGACAAGGTAATTGGCGTCAAGAAGGACTGCGCCTTTAACACGGTGGTCGTTGGTGCAGACTTCGATACTTCCACTGGCAAGTGGAACATCCGCACCGAGGATGGTCGTACGACGAAGGCCAAGTACTTGGTTCTCGGAACTGGATTTGTATGCATCCCCCTTTCTATTACTTCCTGACCTCTCTAACTGTATCCTAGGCTGCACGAAGGTACATCCCCGACTGGACTGGAATGGACAAGTTCAAGGGCGTCATCCACCATTCCTCATTCTGGCCCGACGAGAAGGTCGAGGTGAAGAACAAGCGATGCGCCGTCATCGGCACGGGCGCTTCTGGAGTTCAGATTGTCCAAGCCTGGGGCCCTGAGGCTGGCCAAGTCAAGGTCTTCCAGAGAACCCCCAACCTCGCTGTGCCGATGCGCAGGAAGACCCTTACCGTCGAGGAGCAGGAGGAGAGCAAGAGGTTCTACCCCGAGCTGTTCAGGTACCGCGAGAAGAACTTTGCCGGGTTCCACTACGACTGGTACGAGAAGAACACCTTCGACGACACGCCCGAGGAGCGTGAGGCCTTCTATGAGAGTGTCTGGGTCGACGGTGGGTTCCGCTACTGGGTCGCTCTGTACAAGGACAACCTCTTCAGCGCAGAGGCGAACCAGGAGTCTTACAACTTCTGGGCGAAGAAGACCCGCGAGCGTATCGGTGACCCCAAGGCCAGAGAGGTGCTCGCGCCGCTCAAGATGCCTCATTACTTTGGCATCAAGCGTCCCTGCCTGGAGTACGACTACTACGAGCAGTTCAACCGACCCAGCGTCGATGTGGTCGACATTAAGAACAACCCCATCAAGGGATTCACCGAGACGGGTATTACTCTCGAGGACGGGACTCACCATGAGTTTGACGTTATTGCTGTGGCGACCGGATTCGTAAGTTCTTCGCTCCCCGCTTGAAGACTTGTACTGACATATATCTAGGACATTGTGACTGGAGGTAAGACAGCGAAGCACTCTCCTAGATGACATCAAAACATGCTAACTGGCTTTATTTAGTGATGACCCAGCTTGGCCTCCAGAGTATCAACAAGACCAACCTCGAAGAGGAGTGGGCTGTCGGAGCCAAGACCTACCTCGGCACCACTGTCAGCGGCTACCCGAACATGTTCCACATCTACGGTCCGCATGGCCCGACTCTCCTCAGCAACGGCCCTACCTCCGTCGAAGTGCAGGGTCGCTGGATCGCCGATTGCATCGACAAGATGAACGCCAACGGCATCAAGTACGTCAACCCCAAGCGCGAGGCGGCCGATGCTTGGAAGAAGCAGATTGTCGACATCAATAACACAATGCTGTTCCCTACTACCAGGTCGACCTACATGGGTGGAAGCATTCCCGGCAAGATCGTCGAGCCAGTTTGTTTCCCTGGTGGAATTCCCGAGTATGTCATCCAGATTCGAAAGGCCCTGGATACTCTTGAAGGATTCGAGGTGGTCAAAAACTAGTTGGAGGATGTATAATTCAGTAGCGTCGCTCAAGTAGTCACAATCGTTCATCACCGAGTTCACGTCTTTACAATATCTTCTAAAAGTAAGCGACATGGGTAGTATCCCATGGATTCTAGGGTGGGTAGCGATGACAAGCCCACGTAACGGGTATTAGTGATTGCTTCAAAAGGCAGCTGTGAATAGGATGAAACAAGCGCAACTTAAGTGAGGAATGTCTTGAAATTACTGACGTAAAGGCCACAATTATGGTCATCCTCAATGATTGCATAATGAATAAGCAACATGTCCACAAGAGTTAGCTCAGTCCTTCAAGTCCTCTACACCGGTGTCGGAAAATTCCGCCGGTTTCGTTCTACCAAGGTGCCCAACTGGCACGCCTTGGATAAACAACTCGTCAATTTTCTCCAGCGTTTTCCCGCTGCACTCTGGGATACAGAACCATGCGAAGATGCAAGCGAGCACCGCGGTGGATCCGAAAATGAACCCAACCTTTGATCCGAGGCCCGCATACTTGTCGTTTAGGAGGTATGGGATGGTGAACGTAATTACGAATTGGATCACAATGTTGAAACTGGAGCCGAGTGCGTACGTGAGGTCGCGAAGGTGGGTTGTTGGGATCTCTGCGGCCACCACATGGGAGAGAGGCGCCCATCCGAGAGCAAAGCCGACATTGAAGATGGTCGTCATCGATACGATGCCGCGCTTTATTCTACCGGAGGGATTGGCCATTGTTCCAAGACCACCCATAGTCATGAGTGCTCCTGTCTGGATTACCCCTCCAATGACCATAAGGGGGCTATGACTGGTTAGCATAATTCTCGGAGGGCATCAAGGAAACTTACACTCGGCCTGTCTTGTCGACGAGAAGCTGTGTGATGAAAACCACAACGATGCCGACCGAAGAATTAATGCATGACATGACAAAGGGGTTCACGCTGTTGAGAGACTGGATGAACATGGTGCCATAGGTTGAGATGAAGTTTTGGCCGGTTAGTTGGAGGAAGATGTTGACTCCAATGGTGATCATAGTTCGCTTAAGGTTTGCTGTGGATGATTAGAGAGATTTTATCAAGTAACAGATGAACAACTTACTCCCTTGGAACATCTCCTTGAAATCGCCCTTCTCAGTCACCCTGTTGATGGAGGTCTGGATGTCCTGGAACTCGGACTCGATCTCCTCTTCTGTATAAGAATATTGGCGTAGTAGTTTAAGGGACCGGCGGGCTTCCTCGGAACGGCCTCTCGTTAGAAGCCAACGAGGCGACTGCAACGGCATTAGCCTCGACCTATCACCTAGTATAACTGGAGGACTCACTTCAGGGATCCACCAAATTCCGACTGCGAGAATGGATGGGATCACAAAGAAAAGACCCAGAGGAATGCGCCATGACGCGTGGCCCTGGATCTCACTGGTGCCTCGGCAAATGACAGCCATGAGAAGTTGACCAAACTGGTAGAAATTAGTCGAGATCACGCGTGTAGAATTACACCACTGACCAGTAATCCAGACTGATATGTACCCACAACCAGACCTCGCACTTCAGCCGGCACCAACTCCGACTGTAGCACCGGCACAAGCGCCAACTCCATTCCGATGTAGACGTACGCCACCGTTCGACCTACAATCATCTGTGCGCGGTGCTGCGACGTGATCAAGATGATGGCGGCGATGATGGCCCAGAAACACATGATGAACAAGGCGATACGACGACCAAATCGACGACTCAGCAGGTTTCCAGTGATGAGGCCGAATACGAAGCCGATGTAGTTGATGCTGTTGAGAAGGGACAGGTAGACGGTGTCAAGAACTACGTGCCTGTAGCCTCATCATAAGAACCAAACATTTGCTTGAAGGTTACCATGGCCTGGGTATTGGAAAAGGCTCCTTGATCCATGCCGAAGTTGATCTGAGAAAAGGCAATGAGAGCGCACGAATACAACAGTCTTCCGTTGAAGCATGCTAACGTGCCACGAGGGCGTGCCCTGGAAGCTGGAAGAGACATGATGAGCTAAGGATTCTGAAAGTATTGTGAGTCTTCCTTGGGGTGAAGGGCTTAATGACATGCCAAACGTAGCAGCTGCCGGAGCATTATATACGTGATGGTCGGTAAGTTGTGCTTTCAGTTGTCGATTTCGCCATTGGCCTAGGCTATGAGCCAATACTACCTAGCCTAAAACGACCCCAGATGGCGTTTCTGGGGTACGTGGATCATGGGGCCAGGGTTGCGAGCTTGACAGCCATCGATTTGCCAGGGAACTTTCGTCGAGTTTTCGACTAAGTTGGATGTCAGGATTGCAACTCGGTGATCAGAACCCAGGATTTCAGTCCGCGGCAATCTGTAACATCTCTCGGCTTTGAAGACTCGTACCTCAATTGATAATCTGAAATTTACAGTGTCTTTATTCCGGGGACGGTTGACGTCTTCAGAACCATGTAGCAGTTGGCATAAACTGGGGTTGCTTGAGATCTCTAGAGTGGGGTTTGGACGAGTGCGTCGACGGAGATGCGACGGGGAAGGACGGACTTGGGACTCCATAGTTTCTCCTAGACCGTGTTCGCGGACTCAAAATTTCACTACTCCGGTCTACTTCAATCCGTTTAGTGAATGTCGGCTTGATCCAAGTCCCTGCGCGTGACCACAGCTTCGCCTGTCCGTTCTTCCCCGTCTTCTCCGTTAGCGTGGTGTGAGTTATCTCCGTCTATCCATCGCAATCCGTCGCATTACCCAAGTCGTCAGAGGAGATCAGCTCTCTGACAGTCATTCATTGTTTACCTTACTCTTTTCATCTCGTTCATTCAACTCCTTGTCAATCTTGTCCTCATATATAATTGGGCCATTCTCAGTCTTCTTGGCCACACACCAACCTTCAAAGCAATCCAATTGACTATTCAAGATGGGATCCATCCCGAAACGACCAAATTTCCTCGTTATCGTCGCAGATGACTTGGGCTACAGCGACATTGGATGCTTCGGATCCGAAATCAAGACGCCTGCGCTCGACCGCCTCGCCAAGACGGGCGTACAGCTTACAAACTTCCATACCGCTTCAGCATGCTCACCCACGAGAAGTATGCTCTTTTCCGGCACGGATAACCACATTGCCGGGCTTGGCCAGATGGCAGAGCACATGGCGGGTCATCGCGACGCTTATAAAGGTCGCGAGGGCTATGAAGGCTACCTCAACTTCAAAGTCGCTGCGTTGAGTGAGATCTTGCAAGATGCGGGCTACCAGACCATCATGTCCGGCAAATGGTCAGTGATCCTCTCCTTGCGATTTGTCGACACCTGCTAAATGCCACAGGCATCTCGGGTTACAAAAAGAGACTGCTCCCTGTTCCCGGGGCTTTGACAAGAGCTTCGTGTTCCTCACAGGTTGCGGAAATCACTTCAACTACGAGCCACAACTCGAAGATCCGTCCCACGGCATTTTCTCCCCCATGAATGCTGGGAAATTCTGGATGAAGGACGGCCAGTTTCTCGACCGCACGAGAGATATCCCAGAGGACTTCTACTCAACCACGACCTTTTCCGATAAACTCATCGACTATCTGAAGGAAAGAGACGACAAAGAGCAACCATTCTTCGCATATCTACCATTTACAGCACCACACTGGCCATTACAAGCACCGCGAGAAACGATCGATAAATACAAGGGCGTGTATGACGAAGGACCAGCAGCATTGCGTGCCAAGAGGTTACAGACGCTCGTTAATCTCGGACTAATTGCCGACGACATAGAGCCTGCTCCAATGACTGCCGAGCAGTGGAACAACATGACCGCTACTGAGAGGGCAGAGTCGGCTCGCAAGATGGAAGTATTCGCTGCCATGGTTGACTTGATTGATTCCAACGTAGGCAAGGTCATTGACTACCTAGAAAGCTTGAACGAGCTGGACAACACTTTCATTCTGTTTATGTCGGACAACGGAGCCGAAGGAGCCATGCTTGAGGCGATACCCATGATGGGCGGTGCCGGGTCCGTGATGAAGATCATCAACAAATATTACAACAACGCGATTGAGAATATGGGAATGTCCGATTCGTACATTTGGTACGGACCGGAATGGGCCATGGCTTCGATGGCCCCTTCCAGAGGCTTCAAAACCTGGATCACAGAGGGAGGAATTCGGTGTCCGTGCTTGATACACTACCCTCCATTATCCAAGTCTGGGTCTCACACGGACTCGTTCTCTACCGTTATGGACATCCTCCCAACAATCCTAGAACTGGCAGGGGTGCCCTTGCCCGGGAAGACTTTCCGCGGGCGAGAAGTAGTTCCAGTGCGTGGAGAGTCTTGGGTTTCTCATCTGTCTGAGAAGTCCGTGGCGTTCCATGATGAGGAGAAGCATATCACAGGATGGGAACTGTTTGGCCTGCGAGCTATCCGAGAGGGCTACTGGAAAGCGCTGTACATGAACGCCCCGAGAGGAAAGGACAGGTGGGAGCTGTACGATCTGAAGAACGATCCTGGCGAGGTGCACGATCTGGCCGACGAGAAGTCGGAACTCCTGGAACGGTTGGTTGAGCACTGGGAGGTTTATTATTCGGAGACTGGAATGTTTGATCCTGGGCACGAGTTTGGTATAACAAAGTGTTGAGTAAGTGGATCTAGAAAAATGGGGATGTGTTGCTGAATACGTGCTCAAGTCGCTTAGAAATCAACTCTTCTTAAGGTACTCGATCACCTCACTTAACACAGGTGCTCTAAATATCATCTCGGTAGCTGACATAAATATCTTTATATTTCCTTTACTTCTCAGAAAAACTTGCGAGGCTGAGTATTATAAATAGGTATATGCTTCCATGTCCGAATTCTAGCGACGTGTACTGTTGGGATCAAACTCCCCCACTAGCCTTGTACTCCGAGAGACCCGAGACCCACGTTTCTATGGCCGAGTTCCAAGCTATCTCCGTTGGTGCACGCGCAGGGGTTGAAAACAAGCCGCCGGTCGCATGGTTGTGCCGAATGACAAATTATGTCTATGCGTTATCCCGTTATTGTTGGGGATGGCTATGGTATGAAATAATGCTCCGTGTTGTTTTCGATTTGCAATCACAAGTTTCAACGCAGTATATATATGTATATGATTATGTCGCCAAGTCCCAAGTTTTCCGGCCATCAGCAACCAGCAACAAACAGTCCCAATAAATCAGCACAAGCACAAACTCGAATAACCCGTCTAAAATACTCACAATGTCTCCTGTTGATACCCCCGCCATCCCCAAGGGGTCTACCGTTTTGGTCACAGGCGCCAGTGGCTGGGTTGGCTCCAACGTCGCAGACCAGTTTCTTGCATATGGCTACAAGGTCCGAGGAACGACCCGGGATATCAGCAAGGCTGCTTGGATGAGTGATGTCTTCGAAAAGAAATACGGAAAGGGGGCTTTCGAGCTCGTAGCGATTCCTGATATGATCGCTGATGGCGCATACGACGACGCCGTAAAGGGTGAGCCGAATGCAACCCGATACATCCTGTTACTGTTCAAGTTACTGACGCAAATAATTGTAGGCGTTTCTGCTGTTGCTCACACTGCCTCGATCATGACTTTCGAGGCAGACCCAAACAAGGTCATCCCCGGAGCAATTGCCGGTGCCATTAATGCCCTGAAGGCTGCCTACCAAGAGCCCGGTGTTAAGCGTTTTGTCCTTACCTCATCCTCATCCGCAGCAGTTCTATCCGTCAAGGATGCTCCCAAGGTGGTGGTCAAGAACGATACGTGGGACGAGAATGCCGTCAAGATCGCCTGGTCTGGATTGCCATATGACGAGATGCGTCCGGCGTATGTTTACGCGGCAAGCAAGACGCAAGCAGAGCAGGAGGTGTGGAAGTTCCACAAGGAGAACCGTGCGAAGCGTCCGGATCTCGTGGTTAACGCTGGTATTTTCTCCCGTCCCAGATTTTGACAACTCATCACTAACCCTTACTAGTCCTACCCAACTTTGTTTTTGGAAGGACTCTTGATCTAGAGAAGCAGGGATACCCGAGCAGTTCAGGATTCCTTGCCAGGCTCTACACAGACGGCGCGGTTCCTCCTCCTCTCTTTCAAACCCCTCGTAAGGTCTCCCATCCCTTAACCACGTATTCGAAGACTAAGCAGTGCAGAATACTACATCAGTGCATCGGACAGCGGGGCACTACACGTCGCCGGCGTCATTCACCCAGATGTGACAGACGAACGCATCTTCGGATTCGCCGGTCGGTTTAGCTGGGATGCTTGCCTTGATATTTTCCGCAAGGGCGAACCGGATAAGAAGTTTGCCGACAACTTCTGCGGCGGGGACGACCCTAATGAGATTGAGCCTGCGCCTCGCGCCGAACAGCTCTTGCGTGACTTGGGACGGCCGGGCTGGATGTCGCTGGAGGAGGTCATCAATGAGAACGTCAGGGACCTTCGTGCCGTGGCTACAGCGGCCTAGGGTTTCTGTTTGTATAAATGACGGAATGATTGATTGCAATGGCCATACCATAGAAGAAGATTGTGTAGAGTGATAAAACTTTCTTCATCATACCCTTACTTCTAAGTAGTGCATCTTTCTTCAGACCTAAATTTGCCTTGGCTCCAATTTGAACCCAAATGATGATGCGAGGGATTCTCATCAAAGGCCATAGACGTAAATTTTTCAGGTCAGATCTGGTCAAAGCGAATCGTTTGATAGGGAGTGTACACATCTTGGGCTGAGTGAGAGATCGGTTGTCATTACGAGAATTCAGACTGTAACAGCAACGATTGAAATAAATACTCAGACGCGTGATGACTGAAATTTTACAGAGAATTTTGAACATTTTGGCTCCTTTAGCTAGCGGAGAGATCGCTGTTACTAACGAAAACGACGAGAACAGCGGCATATCTGATACTGTCAGTTTACCATCCGATTCTAACAAATGAGTTGGAAATGACTTACGCGGCGGTGGCAGCAAAGATCTCGACGCGCCGTGCGTTTGTGATCAATACGAGGCTGCCTGCAAACCCCGTGGTAAATACAGCAATCATCCCTAACTTCAGTGCTGGGTTTTTCATGAAGTAAAATGCCACCATGGTTCCCACAAGGAATACTGCAGCGACAACGACAGTTACGATGCTGACGGTCCTGGAGATGGAAGCCTTTGAAGCGACTAACTCCATCTCGGGTTACTTCTTCCTACCTCATGTCAGTCAAGGGATTATATATACCGGAAAACTGGAGGTGGACCTACCTCATCGCGCCAATGGCGTCTCAGATACTCGGACAAGACGTCGGTCTCACTGGAAGGTTTCAATGTCACAAGGTCGTTGAAGTTACCAGTGGCCTTTTCGTCAAAAAGGTCCTTCGCCTTGCCTCCGAGAATGTGGCGTGGCATCTCAAAATAATGCTTGATGGCCGTTATGACTCGTTCTTCTAGCTGCTTGAGTCCCGCAATCTCGCTCTGCAACGACAAAGCTTCGTCTAAACTAATGTCAACCAAGAAATAAATAGACTTTTTGTGTCAACGAATACTTACGGTACTCCTTCAGCTTCTTCCTCAGATCAAAGACGAGGTCCATTCTTCCCTTCGCATTTTCCCTGAACCCGTCACCAAGCTGACGCTGTCGTATGAGTGTCTCCCACGTACTGGCCGCGTCTTTCAGGTCTATATCGTAACTTTTGAGTGTATCATAGTGCATGTCATGTACCCAGTTCAAGGATCTCGCTTTGCAAATAAGCAAATTCAGTACAACAAGCTTGTTGAATTTTCTGAAGACAAGTGTCTCGTTGTCGACATCGCTAGACATCCACGATGCCGTCGCGGTATATCCCCCATTGTGATTGATTTGCTCAAGCTGCAGAGTTTCCATCTGACTTCTGTATGGATAGCAAGTGACGTGGCAAGGCAGCCAGATCAAGTCACTATTTCACATAGCAGGCTTTTTATAGACTACACCATGTCTCAGTTGGGCTGTGACCACATATTGTAAGCAGGAGTCCCGAGAACAGATGAAGTAGCCTTTACCTGTTTACTATTCATGGTCTTATCACCCCTTTCTATCAGTCCCAAACAACAGAAATCACCGCAGTTAATGTCTGGGAATTGCTTTAGACCGTCTACCGGAGTTGGAAGCAAACCGTTTGAACTAACTTACAATACACCACGTAGACCACCAAGCATCCGACGTGGCACAGGCAAGGCAGCGCTGCACTCAGCCACCACAGTCCACGGGACGCATACATTCCGCCTTCTCGAAACAAAGCTTGGGCAGCCGCCAGTCAGCCCAACCAAGTCCAACATGTCTCCCAAAGGATCAAACGTGGAGCCACTTCCTCGAAATCCCATTTTCTCTCTCTTCTTCTTCCCTTCTCAAAAATAACAGGCTTGATCCCAGCCTATATTCTCCTAGGCCCACCACCATCAGCACCCACCAGCGCCCCTCGACAAAGCAGGGCTTGGTCCGACTCTGGTACGGTCCAAGGGGTTGGTGTCGCCAGCATCCAACGTCTCCGTCAATACAACCATCTGGGTCATACTCATCGCAACATTCGAGTGCTCACGCCCAGCAACACCACCGCCCCAGCATAACCATCAAGATGGGTTCACAAATAAATGAGTCACTCACCTTCGAAACAACCGTAGACAGGAAGTAGGCTCTTCCCAAATTCTTTGCTTACGATGCAGGCCATGCATACCTAATGACTTCAAGTCATTTCAGGCACATGTCGTATACGGCCCCGCCTCACATGCCGCATTAGACTCAGGCGAAGCCATCGATGATGCGTTCAAAAGCATGGATATCATGCCAGCGTC
Organism: Neonectria punicea; assembly: GCA_037954315.1. Taxonomy (NCBI): domain Eukaryota; kingdom Fungi; phylum Ascomycota; class Sordariomycetes; order Hypocreales; family Nectriaceae; genus Neonectria; species Neonectria punicea. The sequence goes on along the minus strand of JAZAVJ010000055.1, from coordinate 10,249 downwards.
GTAAGTTCTCTTAAATATACGGCCTTGAACTGGCGTCTCTGATGATATGTCCCAGGCGTTTGATACCTCCACCCCCAGCTCTTTCGCTCCTGGGTACCTCGTTCACCTCTCTTAGATTCTCATCTCCAGGAAGAACGTTCAGCGCCGAAGGGATTCTGAACGGGATCCAAGTCAAGGCTAACGCCGACACTGGCGCCAGCTTCAATGTCATTTCAGAGCACCTTGCCAGCTCACTGGGCTTGACGCCGGAGCCTGGTACACGTCGCGAAATACGACTCCCTTCGGGGAAAAAGATCTTTTCCCCGGGAAAAGTCAAGGGGTTGTTCAAGTTCGGCAATGAAGAAACCTCGCATGACTTGTCCTGTGTCATTCTCGAGAAGGCTTCTTATCCTCTCGTGCTTGGCTCAAAGTTCCTGAGGCTCACTAGAACCTTCACCAAGTACATGCACCGTCTTCAGAAAGTCTTTGCTAGTGGCTTGGGGCTCTCTTTGAACCTCATTGGTGATGAACATGAGCTCATTTCGGGTCGCCTTAACGGCTCTCGTTGTTTCGCTGTTCCTGATTCAGGCTCTGATATCATGGTGCTTTCTGGCGCTTACGCTAAAGCGCATGGTCTGAAGGTTCGCCGAGCTCCACGGCACAGACACACTGTGGAGTTTATTGATGGGTCCAGAGAGCTCACGGACGGTGTTATTAAAGACCTATCCTGGCAGTTCCGCGAGGGAGAGGTGGCCATTCTGTGCGACTTTCATGTCATCAACAATCTTCCTGTTGACGCCATACTCAGCAATGCCCTCGTTGATGAGCGGAACGTATTTTCCCGATACGACGATATCTTGATCCAGATAGACTCTGCGGAAGATCAGTCTGGTGTCTACAACATTCGTTTGGCCGATAAGTCTCGAGAGGAAATTACTCGCTTGGAGGAGAGCTTTGAGGATGATAGTGAGTCACTACGCCCTTCCAATGTTCACAAGGAGCTAAGTTTTTATAGTGATATCCGATACGCCGTTCACGGATGAAATCGTTGAAAGGGAACGAGCTCGGCGAGATGTGATCCGTGATCGTATCTCCGGTCTGTTGGTACATGAGCGGCAACCCCAATTTGACCACGAGATGGCTCGTCGGGTTCGATTCGATGAACAATGGAGGAAACACCGGGAAAGAACAGCGACAACTGCACATTGTGGTCCACTCAATACTCCGCCTTCTTTAGCCCAACCGGGGACTCCAGGTGGTTCTTCTAACGGGGTGAGCCGGTGGAAGCATTGGAGACCTTGGGCGAAGTAGTGATGATATGGCCATCAAGCGCGTGTTTCTTGTTGGGGATAAGAAAATAGTTCTTGGGTGCCCTCGGGGCAAAGTCTGATACGAAGCGAACAGCCATTTCATAGCGGATTATTTCTTCCAAGTGACGCCAACAAATGTCCAATTAATTAAGTTGCTCCGCCTATCGGTGTTATTAATTTGCAACGCGAAGATCGATTCCAAGAGAATCAGGCCCAACTAGAACTACAGCTCCCTCGCCTCAAGCTCAGAGCTCTGCTCCGTAGTCGGCAACTCGTGTGGATACAGTCCTCCCTCTGCAAGATTTGAAGTCGGCACATGTGAATACGTTTCTGAGGGTTTCAGATACGCAGGCTGTTCAAGAGGATCCACGGATGGTCTCGAGTTCCGTTGCTTACGACGCCAAATCCAGAACGCCAACAGACACGAAAGCAAAATTGCACCGCCGACACCAAGCCCAACGCCAAGGCCAACAACAAATTTATTGTCCTCGGGGTCGTCTTTGTCATCTTCTGCCCGGGCAGGGCTCGACTCGGTGGGATTGGAAGACGTGGTCGAGGTTTCTGAGCTCGAATCCGCGGACTGAGATGGAAAGGCTTGTCGATGTTGTCACTGATGTCGACCTTGTCGTTGAAGTCAATACTGTTGATTTTCTCGGTGTCGGCGTCGGTTCGGGACCAACTGCAATCGTGGTCATTGGCTTCATGCTCGCTGTCACTCGTCAGTGCCATCACCGTTGTCAGTTTACTCCCATCTTCACCTACCAGAAAACTCCATGTACCCTCCATTGTAGCATTGGTTGGTCCCCTGGCCGTCCTCATTGACCGTACAGAACAGCTGAACAGTGCCCTGATCCGCATTCGGGCACTCCTTAATTCCCGCTGATGTTCCGAGGCTGTTCATGACGCAAAAGGAGGGGCAAAGGGCGCTTCGCCAACGTTTGTCGGTACACGAGCCTCTCAGGTAAGGATCGCCATCGCCGACTGTCTTGCAGAGGCGGTTGGAAAGGCAGATTTCGCCCCGTGCGCAGCAATGAGAGTGTTCCTGCTCGTCTGAACAGGGAGTGTGGTCATCTGCAATGTGTCCATTGGGGTAGAAGCAAAAGGCCGCAACGAAGGGGAGGCCTTAAAGAAGGGCAAGTAAGAGATAGAAGAAGGGAAACTGCTTCATCGTGAATTCCACGATGGCTCTCGAACGCTGGAGAAGGAGGAGCAAAGAACGTTGCAGCAGACGGGGGGACACCAAGCAGATGGACTTTTCAGTCTGGGTGCTAAATTTGGCCAGCTGAACCTCAGCCTGATTCAATACAAAGTACTTCTCATCAGGGCCGCAGGGCTTTTGCAGTAGTTTGGTATCACGAAGCTTGCCGATTTGTGAACGAGCTAGTTGACGGACACAATAGTGGCTTGCTTTGCATTTCGCGCGCGCCAAAAGTCCAACGAATCAGAGAATATTTCCTCGAGTAGCCTGGATATTCTCTCGCGGGACATCTCTGAGTTTAAAAACGTTGCTGCAGGATTGTCTGATTTGCCAGCCAGTAAGAAGGTTCCGACCATATGACGAACGTTTTAATCAAGGGCCGGGCCGTCGAAGGTTAACTATTCCCAGCTTAACGTTAAAGCGTAAGGGGCGGTTTTTCCTTTTCTCGTCAACACCATTCCAATGTCGACAATGTGCAACATCGGCTGGCCTTATTTTCACAACAAATACTGCCCAGACAACGTCATTACCCCACCACCAGCTGAACACTATTTCCATGCTCTTTCTGCCTGATATTTTGGGTCTTCCAAGCGCTAGGTTCAAAGTCAACGATTCACTGATCCTTCACCTCTCCGTGTAACGCGGCTTACTGCCTTGTCACCTGACTGCCTGCAACACATCTCACCGTGATCCGTGACACCGTGAACTTCTCCTCATTTGTCCCTTCAAACAGGCAACATTCCCTATCATCTCCGCCTTAAATCCGTCCGCAATGGCGCCCCAAACTCGGAGCCACTCTACCTCCCTCCTCACGCTCTCTCCCGAAATCCAGGCCAGTATTCTCTTGCATCTCGTCCCGTCATCCATCGACTCGATTCACGCGGTGCTTCTCACCTGCAAGCAGCTCTACGAGGTCGCCCTTCCGCTCTCTGTGCACACATTCCGCGATATCGACCACGAATCCCTCTTGGAACCGTCCACCAGGCCTAGCAATCGCCTCAAGTTCCTCCGCTATGTCACCATCACAAAGTCATTCCTTGCTCACCATGTGAAGTGCATCATCTTGGAGGATTTCACCACCAGGGACACGGACATGCCAGAAGCTACCAAGCAATACTACACGGATGAAGATCTCAAGACATACCAAGACTTGATCGAAAAGACCACCGATGACAAACCATGGCGACGCGAATGGCTTCACGACTTTTCGCAGGGTATTGCAGATGCCGAACTCTCTGTACTGCTTGCCGCCTGCCCGAATCTAGAGCAGCTTTTCTTCGGCGAGCCATACGGCCCAGTTCATTTTCTGCGTCTCATCGAAACCGCTACCAAGAGAAGTCTACAGATGTCGGGACAAGCCAATGACACGGACCGCACCAAGCCTCTTTTCAATCTAAAAGAGCTCTTCCACGAATCGATCGAAGGCAAATACGGCTACCTCATGTGGTCCCAATACGCAAAAGCCTTCCAACTGCCCCGCCTGCGCTCCTACGAATGTATCATGGCCAACGGCGCCGGCGACTCCGCCCAATCCTTCGAGAATCTCCCAAGACGGTCATCCAACGTTGACAGCATTATGCTGCGCAGATCCTGCATCGCAGCTGAAGTCATGCATGGCATCACTGGGGCATGCAAGGCTCTCCGGGCCTTCGAGTACACACGGGGTGTCTACCACATGTATGACCACGAGATGATGCCGCGCGATCTTCTGGAGGCACTGCTGCCCCACGCGGACACACTCGAGTATCTGCATGTCAATTTCGAGGACGACTGGGCGAAAAACGGCTGGGAAGAGGACCCCGACCATCTCTTCATGGGCCCGGAACTGAGGGAAATGACGGCTCTGAGAAAACTAGTTGCTGGGATGCAGGCATTGACCGGCATGCTGGATGGCCAGCCAGAAATGATCTTCACCGAGGAACTGCCACTCGAGGTGGAAAATGCGCCAACGCTTGTCGACTGCGTCCCTCGAAACTTGGAGCACCTCGAGATCCATGGCTGCGGAAAGGCAATTCTCCCTCAGGCGCGAGAGTTGCTGGACTTCATCTCGACGAGAAACCAGTTTCGGAATCTCAAGCGGGTGCGGTTCTTGTTCAACGCCGAGAAAGTTACAAGGGACGAGATTGATCTAAAGTGCAGCTCACCGGGCGTGCAGCTGGACATCGTGCTTCAGGCGGACGAGAACAGAAAGTACGACCTCATCCAGGGATCTTTCTACGGTGCCAGCATCGACAACGTCTGCACCCGCATCTACAGTCGTGACAGCCGGGAGCGATGGCTCAAGTTTCGATGTTCGGACCAGGCGCGGGCGACGGTTAATCGGGGTGTTTCGTATGAACCTGGGTACACACCTCCAATTTCAGAAGACCTTTGAGAAAGCCAGTGAATATTTATGGAGTTTGCGGCCTCTTCAGGATGCTCAACGTTCTCGTTGATTACTATTGAAACCACGATGGGATGGTGTGCGTCGCGATGAGTGGCGCGGAGTACGGAATGGTCAGGGCCTGTTCAGTTCTCAGATAACTATGCGCCTAGTTCTCTTAAACGCCCTCTCTGATTAGCTATTCCCCGGGTAGTCTCAAACGTTGATTGAATCCACGAACAATCCATATTAGGAAACTATCTCTCGAACTCAATCCGTCATAGTTTCGTCATTCCCAAGCCCTCGGCCAATGGCGAGCAATCCCAGTCAGTCGGATCACTGACAGGATCCAGTTACGGCAATGACATCAAAGAAGCTCTGCTTCGCGTTGTGGCGATTTGACCAGCGACACCCTTGGTCGCTCTGACGAAATCGTTGATGCTGTCGGTAAGATCGGCGGCGATCAACAGGGTAGTGCTCGAGATGACTGCTCTGAAGGTGATAAAACCTGGTAAAAATATTTTTAAATGCTCGAATGAACGAGTAGGACGCGTGGAAGGACGTAAAATTCTCACTCTGATCAGATTCACAGCTCACATGCATTCCTCGTGTCTAAACAATGCGATGAAGTCGTCGTCTTATCTTGCTCCCTGGACATAACAAACTTCAACTAATTGCCGGACGTTTCTATCCGCTCGGCTCGGTCCGACTAGTGGCAATGTGCTCGATCCCTGCAATACGTTCCATCAATATGTCACATCGTAAGGCTATAGACGGTGACTTAAGATCACGAGCTATGTTTCAACTGAGCGGCGCAGTCGTGATCTGCCAATTGCCGAGCGCAGATCGTTGCCCGATCGCAACGGGATCGCGATTCGCGATATCCTCAAGTCTCCATTCCGGATGGGCGCCGCACTACCCCAGCTCAAGCGGGAAGTGGAGAGCCACGAGCTTGAATTATTATAGCCTCGTTATTATTGATCGACAGGTGCCGAAAAACGGCTTCCAGTGTCTCGGGAATAGCTCCACAACGAGGAATTACAGGTGCGACTACGGTCGGACCGTCTCACGTACCACGTGTGCACTGGGACGACACGTGCAAAACCTCATCTGGATATTCGTTGGCCGGTGTTTGATCACGGATATTAGCTTCTTACCGGAGCCGTGGGATGATGGCCGATTCGTGCGCCCGGTTCGCGATGCACAATCTCGGTCGGCTGTGTGCGCCATCGGCTTCAATCGCGCAACTTAAATCCAAGCACCGAGCTGTACGACATTACATATGAGACGAAAACTGCGAAGACACTCTGATTACTCCTACAAAAGAACTAACAGAATCCAACCCAAACTCCCACACTCCCTTCGTCGCCATATCCGTGGACACATTATAGATCCTCTCTATTATCCCATGTCACTATCTGGTCAGCCGCACTTCTAAACTAAAAGGTCAAAAAGGCTCAAAACTCACAGCAAAGCCAAGGTCAGATCACCATGGATCCTTGCCTTGAGCTCGATTTCTATCTCCAGATTCAAATCAAGGCGCAGCTTGAGCGGATCTTTACCTCCACCGCCACCGCCGCCTTGCTGTTGCTGCTGCTGCATTTGTTGTTGCTGCTGCTGCTGCTGCTGCTGCTGTTGCTGCTGCGCGTGCCGGCGCTGCATCTGCATCTCTCTCTTGGTCATGGGTGTGTCGTCGTCCGAGTCGGATTCCTCTTCGTCCAGCCACTTGGGGCGGCGACGGCGGACGGCTTCGGATGACTTGGTCGGCTTGCCCTTCTTCTTGACGGGCTCCGGGGGAGTTTCGGGCTCCTCTTCTTCCTCGCTCTCGCTCTCGCTCTCACTCTCGGACTCTTCCGAGTCTCCGGAGATGTAGTCGTCGTCGAGCACCTCCTGGTCGCCCTCGGCGTCCTCGAACTCGTCGCCGCTCTCTTCGTCTTCCACGGCGGGCTTGGGCTTGGGCTTAGGCTCGGGTTCTTTGGGCTTCTTGGACTTGGAGGATGTCTTTTTGGGATCGGACTTGGAGGATGATCTGGAGTCGGACTTGGAGGCGGGCTTGGGTTCGGGCTTGGATTCAGGCTGTGTTTCAGGCTTGGACTCGGGCTTGGACTCGGGCTTGGACTCGGGCTTGGACTCGGGCTTGGACTCGGGCTTGGACTCGGGCTTGGACTCGGGCTTGGACTCGGGCTTGGACTCGGGCTTGGATTCCGCCATGGGGTCGGGCTTAGATTCAGGCTGGGAGTCGGGCTTGGAATCCTCCTTGGACTCGGGCTTGGAGTCAAAAGCAGACTCGGCCTTGTCGTTGGATGTGTCTTGGTCCTGTCCAAACTTGGGCGTCTTGGGCGGTGTCGCCTGCTGTGGGTTTGACGGACTCGAGTCACCCTGCGGCGGCTTTGTGTCCTGGGCTGGTCAGATTTAGGCGACAGACAAAAGAAAATGAAGGCATACCTGAGGTGTTGAAGACATGGTTGGGGAAAACGTGAGGGCCAGTCAGTAGTGGTCTGGCTTAGATGGAAACTATCACGTCTGAGATGGTTGTCATTGTAGTGTTAGTGCAAACTTGGAGCCAGCTACTTCGTCCCTTTTGTGATGCTTCAAAAGGTCTGCAAAACAGGTCTTTGCGAGCTGGAGGAACGATTCTACACTGACGCAATGAGCGTCATAGGGCACCCTTGCAGCCGTTGGCGAACCTGTTTCAGCCTTTGCACAGCAAGGACATCTTTCCAATTGAGAAGAGCTAATGACGTACAGGATAGTGAATGGGAGGTGGTCCGAATTTGGATGACGTTAGATGCAGTTGATCCAGTTGATCTAGTTGATCCATCTGCATGACCGCGCAGGGATAGGGCAGGGTGGGTGGTGGGTGGTGGGTGTGGCTGGGGTATGAACCACAAGACCCCATATTTCAAGACAATGAACGTCATTTCGAGGACAGTTCAGCTTCCTATTGTGTACTGTATTCGTATTGTATCAGGATTATTCACAACTCGGGATCAAAGAGTTCACGTTCAGGATCACAGTCACAGTCGCAGTCACAGTCACCAGTCAAACAGTCGCCATGGTCATCGGACTACTCGCCATCACGGCTATCCCGACCGTCATCGGGGTCGGCCAGGCCATCAGCGCGCAGAAGCAGCAGAATGCGTCGTTGACCAAGGAGCAGGAGAAGTTCCATCTCACGGCGGTGATGAAGCGCAAGGGCAAGGAGGAGGAGACGGGGGCAGGCGTGCTGGTGAACAGCAAGGTGAGGGAGGGGCTGAGAAGGGATTCTGGGGATGTTTTCTTTGCCTCGACTAACACAAAGGCAGCTTTACTTCGACCTCCCCGACTACCCCGTCGAGGGCCACAAGTTCTGCGGGTACTACTTCAAGTACCCCAGCGAAGAGGGCCACCGCGGCATGGTCAGCACCATCGCCGTCGACCCGCCGATGCTCAACTGGATCTATGTCAACGGCGACACGCACGCGGTGGAGTACGGGGCGCGCAAGGACACGGTCGGTCACGTCATTGGGCCGTGGGGATGGACCGACGACGACCGCTTCCTGACGCTGGAGGGCGATCATGATGCGTTTGTGGTCGTCAAGGAGGAGGGCGATGACGGCCGGTGGGCGGTCTACTGGGACCCGGAGGGCGAGATCAGGAAAAGGCACCACCGCAGCAAGAAGTGTCGCGCCGTGGCGCTGCGTCGGCGGCTGCAAATGGGCGTGGAGAGCCGCTACGTGAAGGACTGAAATTAGCAAAGCATCAACGGGAACTGGTCCTGCGCTGTAAATTAATGGGAACATGATCTACTGTATGATGGATGATCGGCGATATGGGCGTGTGCCAAGTCGAGGACGACCGGGGTGGGAACCAGGGGGTGTAAGCCAAGGGAGGGGCAGGGGGGGCGGATGGATTCGTACCTGGATACCTCCCGGGCTGAGACCAAACAAGACAGGACGAGAAGAAGGTCCAGAAGCTGCAGGGTCTTGGGGAGGTTTCAACTGATGTCGATGAATGATGACCTCATGCGTCAAATCCTGTTATTCCGAAAAGGCTGCGAGCACTTATATGACCTGGGCCGTTGAGACTCTGCGTATAGCGATTTCAGTTGGCATTCGTCAAGACGATCCAGACTTCGCTCTCCTAATCAACATCTGGACTCTTTAGACACCCTTTCATCACATAATAATCTCAACTTACACATCTCCTCTTTGAACCAACCTTCATCATGTCCACCATGGAAAAGGACCGCGTCTCCAACGACGTCGACTCAGACGACAACTCCCTCTCCAGCGAAGAGCCGCCCAAGCCCGCGCCGCGCCGCACCAAGAAGAAGTCCAAGAAGCGCTCCAAGCGCGAGTCGTCCGGCCCGCTCGACTCGCTGCCCGTGGGCGGCGACTCGGTCGGCGGCGCCCTCGGCGGTGTCACCAACACGCTCGGCGGCGTCACCAACAACGCCGTGGACCAGCAGAAGGGCGACGGCGGCGGCAAGAGCGACACCCTGCGGCTGCGGCTGGACCTCAACCTGGACATCGAGATCCAGCTCAAGGCGAGAATCCACGGAGACCTGGAGCTGGCACTGCTGTACGTTCATCCCCTTCTTACATCTCACGTATATCCCCCCCTCCTCCTCACCAGGCCGTTGTATCTTACGTGGCATTCTGCATCTCCAGCACAGGGTAAAAGGGAACAGACAACTAATCGCGTCTTCGTCTCTCCAGGAACTAAAGCAGCAACGCGCGTCGTCTTCATCTTTGTTAACCGGTAATCTCCCTCCTCCCCCCTGGTCGAGGGGCGGGATCGAAATGGGCTCGGGGTATTTCTTGTTCAGGCGTTTCAACCATGGGGTGGGATTTGATTTTTACGAGCCGAAATACACCAAATGCAATGACCTACTTTTCAAAAAAGCCTTGTCGGCGACCTCCTCCTCTCTTTGTCGTAATTGTGAAATCCCACCCGCTGCTTGACGCCATACAATACGCCATGGCGCCCGGGTCAACGTCAGAAATGCCTCCCTAGCAAGGGTCGCTGCACCTGTCGTTGGTTCGCAGTTCGCAGCCATCTCCGCTCGGGCGCAAGCCACACTTGGTCGAGACTCCACCCGGACGGCGTGTCGGTGGCAGCCCCATACTGAGCAAGTCCAGGACCTGTCCCATCCACCGTGTTTCCAGTTCTCTAGCTGCCTGTCAACGTCCCTCGGCGGTTAGCAGCTTGTCGACGGAGTCAGCGGCATTGCGCGTTAGACGCTTTGCGGTTTAGCTGGACGGTTAAGCCGGCCGAGAACTTCACCGGCCTGAAAGTGAAGCTTGCTGCGATGTGGAAGCCCGGGGGCTCGGGTAGGGCTGACGGAGGAGTGCTGATGGGGGTCGACTTTGGCCAGGAAGAGAAGCCGGTGAAGAACTGAAGCCAAGACATGGTCAA
>JAZAVJ010000549.1:0-12466 GCA_037954315.1 Neonectria punicea | reverse complement strand
TCGCCGCCGCACAGGGGCCGGGGCCCTGTGGGTCCCGGGGACCGGGATCGTGGTCACAGGGCCGGCTATGTGGTCTGAGAAGGAGAGGAAAGTCGTGTTATCTAGGAAATGACCCCAAAATGTGACAAACGATTGGCATTATGGGTCAAAACGATCCAGGAGGAGCAAGTCAACGCCAACATGCAGTCGGGAAGCTACTTGGATTGCTTCAAGTCTACAGATCGCAAGAGGACCTTGACTATCCTATTCATCTATACTGCGATCAATGTCGCAGGCGCTGCATTTCTGACGCAAAATATCCTCATCTTGGTCACGGCCGGTCTCCCTGCGATTCACGTCTTCGATATTGGTGTTGGCGGGTTTGCGTTGGCTATTGTCATCGTCCTGGGAAGTTGGGCACTCGCCGGACGGTTCCGCCGCCACAACGCTTTCTTGTTCGGATGCATCGTGAACCTACTGCTCATGGTCGTCATTGGCGCACTCTATTATGCCCCAGGACAGAGTGGCTTGTGGGCCAGCGCAGTCTTGATGAACCTTCTCATCACTCTGCAGACAGGCATCATTCAAGCCATGGGATGGCCGATCGCGGCTGAGATTTCTAGCTACCGATTGCGCGGAAAGAGTCTCTCTCTGGCCACGATCTCGCAAGCTATCACTGCCTGGATCACCAGCTTTGTCGTGCCATATATGTTCAACATCGACTCAGGGAACTTAGGGATCCGAACTGGCTTTGTTTGGGCTGGATGCAGCATCTTCTTGGTTTTCGGTGCTTGGTATCTCGTTCCTGACACGACCAACCTGACTGTCGAGGAAATCGACCACCTGTACACAGAAAAAGTGAAGCCTCGAGACTTCCAGAAAGCTTTACGCGAGCGACGTTCCGAGGGAGAGAACTGATTGGAGCGAAGGAAATGGAATTTAACTTATATCCAAGTTTTACTATTTGTAGTGTCTCAAGTGAAATTGATGGAACTTTTGGCTGAGATAATCAACTGCCAATGCCACTCTTGTGACTCGTTGGTTAGAAGAGAACCTGAATTGAACATGATGCCACTCTAATTACAGCTCACCTGGGCGGCGCAATAACAACGCCTGAAAAGCTCAGTCTGTAGTACAATATCTGACCAGAATAGTGCTACTGAGATATCAGCCACGGCTTAGGAGGTTATCGAGCAGTGAAATTGCAAATATAGTCAGGAAACGAGATTGATTTCCATCACACGCTCTCACCGGGAATCATTGTTGTTTCGCAGCGTCAATTGATAGTATCAGATAGAACGATGCAGATGTCGCTAATAATCGCCATTACTTTTGCGAACAACTCCGTAGTGGATGGCTGAGCTGACATGCCAATCCCGCAAAACCTTTACTGTATCGGTCAATGTCGACTTCGCGGAGAACAACCCGTTCTCGAACCAGAGCTCCTTTACCGAAACCATACGTGTCAGGAACTCCCCAAACCAGAACTCAATAGTTCCTCGGGGATCCTGCCATTCCGTGAACCCACCACACCGGAGAAGCCGAGTGACGATGCATCATGTGGTGAACTATCCGGTGCCGCTCCGGAATTCCCGGTGACCACGCCGCTAGTCAAACTCCACCTGGGGCCTACAATACAGCATCCTGGCTTCTCACACTATGCCTTTCCTGATTGATTTATCAATATCTATATGTATTTCTCTGAGAGCATTCCCAGAATCTTTCCGTCTTAGCTGCGTTTCATTGCCTCTCGTCCTGCAACTGAACATCTAGCAACGCAGGATAAACTGCTGTACCGAAACCCAATGGCAGATATTGAACTCCAAAGGCTTTTGGGCGATCTATCCCTGGAGGAGAAAATCAGTTTGCTCTCTGGTCGTAATTTTGTTTCTACCCCTGGAGTGCCCTGTGTTGGGATCCCGCCCTTGAAGGTCGGTCAACGTTGATTTAGTGATGTACAGAAAAAGCTGACAGTTGTTTCTTGGCTAGACTGTTGACTCAGTGAATGGAATCAGACCAATTGACTTCCACGGGGAGCTTACAACGGCTTGCTTCCCCAATACAGCATGCCTTGCGTCCACGTGGAACGCTGATCTCCTGGAGCGGTTGGGACAGCAAATAGCACGACAAGCCAGTTGCAAACATGCTCAGATTGTTCTAGGCCCAACAATCAACATTCATAGAGATCCCCGTGCTGGCCGAAACTTTGGATGCTTTAGCGAAGACCCGTTGTTGTCTGGCCATCTCGGTGCTGCTATCGTCAAGGGGATTCAGAGCCGAGGCGTGGGTGCTTGCCCGAAGCATTTCGCCTGCAACGACTCTGAGACACTTCGGCATTACTACAATGTCAATGAGTCACCGGATGGTCGCCCGTTGCGCGAGATCTACCTAGCCGCCTGGCAACAGCTCTTGCAAAAGGCCGAGCCAGTGGCGGTGATGACGGCGTAAGTCTGTGCTTGAGAGTATCTCAAAGGATTTTGCTGACTGGGGAGAAGATATAACAAAGTCAACGGCACTTACTGCTGCGAAAATGGTGATCTCATTCAAAAGATTCTTCGAAAGGAGTGGGGGTTTGACGGTGCCATTATGTCAGACTGGTTCGGAACTCGGTCCACAGTCCCAGCTATCGAAGCCGGACTGGACCTGGAGATGCCCTTTCCTATCTTTCGGGGCAAGAAACTTCTCAAAGCCGTTGAAACTGGCGAAATCAGTAAGCAAAGGATCGATTCTCGAGTGGCCAAGGTTCTCCAGCTACGCAATAAGACACGTCCATCGCACGGAGAGGGTCCAGAAACGTCAGAAATGACCGACGAGAGCAATGCGATTGCTCGAGAAGCTGCTTCGGAAGGTGTAATTCTGCTTAAAAACTTGAACAACGCTCTGCCATTGGACATGTCTGCATCGCTTAAGATTGCGGTGATTGGGGAGTACGGTCAGCGTCCTGTCTAACTGGTGGCGGCAGCGCATCTTGCAAGCCTCAGTATCGACAACTTCCTTATGAGCTGTTGCGGGAAGCTCATACGAGTCCTGAAAACGTGCAGTATTCCTCTGGCGTGCGCACCCGGGTTTTTGTGCCGATGGCAGATCCCGATAGACTGACCACGAAGAGTGGCCAAAAGGGTGTCGATGTATCGTACTTCAACGACGACTCAGTTTAGCCCCTGTTCACAGAGGTTCTCGATGTGGCCCGAGTATTCATGTTGGGAGACTACAAGCCAGGGTTGAAGATGCCCGAATCTCGCCTCGAGATGTCGACAACGCTTGTTCCCAAAAGCACCGGAACTCATCTCCTCGCCGTTCGATATTCCGGCGCGTTTTCGTTGAGAATTGATGGCGACGAAGTTCTTTCTGGCCCGACTCCTGATATCACCACTGAGGAGTTCTTGTTTCGTCTTCTCAAATACGAATCTTGGGTCGAAATCCCAATGAACGCAGAGCAAGCATACGAGGTCCATCTCACAATGCACTCGCGGGAGCCTATGGTAGGCGAGCCGACTCCGTACAGCGCTACCCTGTGTTTCGAGGAGGAGTACTCGGAAAAGGATGCGATCGCCGAAGCCGTAGCGATGGCTGCTAAGGCCGATGTCAGTCTTTTTTACGCCGGTCGCAACGAACAGCACGAATCAGAGGGCTTCGACATGGATCAGATCACACTACCGGATAACCAGGTTGCGTTGCTCAAGGCGGTCGCAGCAGCTTCGAAGAAGACGGTCGTTCTCCTCCATTGCGGGAACCCAATCGACGTCGGTAGTTTCGAAGGTGAGGTTGACGCCATTGTTAACATGCATTTCCCTGGGCAAGAAGGCCCAAGAGCGGTCGTCGACACGCTAACAGGCCGGGTCAATCCAAGCGGTCGCTTAGCAACAACGTGGTTCAAGACGTTAGAGGATTAGCCGAGCTTTACACACTTTTCATGCAAGAAGACGGAGAAAGGGGGTTTTGAGATTCGGTACGAAGAAGGTCTGGAGGTTGGATATCGAGCCTCAAATCTCGACACCCGGATTCGCTGGCCGTTTGGCCATGGTCTGTCGTATACCTCGTTTGCGTACGATGACTTGCAGATCAAGGTGCACAAGGGGTCTTCGCCATGGACACTCAATGCTAGCGTTCACGTCACGAATACGGGCTCTCGTTCTGGGAAAGAAGTCGTCCAGGTTTACGTGTTACCACCAACAGACATTTCCGTTTGGAGGCCACGGCGGGAACTGAAGGGATTCGCCAAGGTGTCTCTTGAGCCAGAGGAGTCAATAGTGGTTGAGATAGTGATGGACCTAGCTACTGCGTGTAGCTACTGGGACGAGGTCAGGAAGGAGTGGAAACTGGAGGAGGGTGAGTATCGAGCGGAGGTGGCAGATCGCAGGAGAGGCTTTTCCGTGTAAATGAATGGCGTTGTAATGGATGTATATATGCCACTTATCAGCACAAAGTCCTTGCCAGGAATGATGAAAAGAATTTTGGAGCCCTAGTGCATGAGTCAATCTTACGCAAGTATTGGTTGAGCATGACATGCCAGTGACGCGCAGCAAGAGTCCAACTTCCATTCAGTAGTATCAAAGGAACATCTATGAACAAGGGAAATTCAGGTCGTGGCTGGTCATCGACTTCGCATCGCGTTGTCGTTTTCAGGGAACATCTAGGCGTGTCCATTCATGTCCTTGCAATGGGGTCACAACTGTAAACCTTGGGCACCAATTTCTTTTTCCAGAAACATCAGTCAAGCAATGGCACAAAAAGTTCAAAAACTGTGCTTGGTAGTAGAAAAGTAGTAGATATATACTGTAGCTAATTTAAATGTACACGAAATCTCCAAGCACTTGGCATCGGAGCAGTAGCCACCCATGAGATGTGCTGTTGCCAGGGATCAAGTGATCAACCTAGCAAGACCAGCTTTCTCAAGTTTTGCGGTGTCTTGATAGACAGAAGCAGCGAGGCGCTTAGCACTCGCCCTTCTTGACGGGCTCGCAGTCACCGTTGCTCTTGTCGCAACCGTCGTAAGCCTGGCACTGGACCTTGGGGTAGCAGTTGTTGTCGTAGGTGGCCTATTGTCCCCTGTTAGTCTCCTGCGCATGATAAGAGAGTTCGTCAAGATTCTGCTACTTACGGTATCACCCAGGTTGGTGTTGATGCCCATGAGCTCACCACCGTTCTTGGCGGTGACACCCTCCATGTGGACGCTACGGGCGCAGTTGCCCTTGCAGTTGCCGCAAGAGCGGTAGACCTTGCCGTAGTCCTCGGCGTAGAAGTTGACGACGTTGACGTGACCACAGCCGTTGTGCTGGATGACCTTGTCGGAGGCGCCGTAGGCACCACCACCGATGATGTTGGCGGTACCGTCTCCCTTGATGGAGATGGCGTCCTCGCAGACATCCTCGAACCAGACAAACTCAAGAGTGCAAGCACCCAGGCAGTAGATACCCTCGCCCTGGTCGGCACCGATAATGACGTTGCGGAGAGTGGCGCCCTCCTCAAGGACGAAGACGGTGTCAGCCTCACCTGTTGTTCGTGTTAGTCACTTGGCTTTTTGAGGTGAATATCTTTCAAGACTGTTACTTACCACCCTCGCTCTGGCCACCACAGGGGGTGCCACGGTCGTACTTGACCCAGCCGGCGTCGAAGACCTCACCAGCACCGATGTACCGAGGAGCATCAAGAGACTTGGATCCGGTGGAAGTAGGAAGGCCACCCTCATAGCCCAAGCAGGCCATGGCCGCGGGCAGGGCGGCGACGAGAGAGATGATGCTGGAGGAGTGCATTTTGAAGGTTGTTACTCGGGTGATTCGTGCAAAGATAAAACCGGTCGACGGTAGCTGTTGGAACTGAAGAAGTTGGAAAAGGACTAATGTACTGACTCCGGGTCGATGCGATGATGAGCTGCTGTAGAAGAAGTGAGTCTGAACAGGACATCCAGACGTCCTTATATACTCAGGCCATCTCTATTGTTTGTAACAGTGACAGACTCTTCAACCACACTCTCGGAAATGACCCAGGGGTTGTTTTGCGGATTGGTGGGTAGATGAAAACAAGCTCCACTGCCATGTCCGTCTACACTGCGCTCTGGAGCCTAGGCTGATCGCCGGGCCTTTGCCTGGCATCAGGGGAAAAGAAAGGGCCACGCCGAGCCGGCCCAATACGCGTTTGCCAGGGCCAATCGGCGGCTGCACGAGGAATTGAACAACCGTTGTCAGGTGTTTATGAAACTGTCACGGTGGGGGCTGTATCAGGGGAGCATGGATTCGGGGGCACAGGATTAAGTGCACCAATGAGACACGCGGCGCCAAAACTCGACGTGGCGAGTCGTGTGGTGCCCTTGAGCAAAACAAAGTGACATTCATGACTTGTCTCGTTGTCGAGGGAATAAGAATCCTGGCCAAAGCTGGGCGCGGTGCGGTGCAGTTGGCCCGGAAGTCGGAGCTCCAGAAACGACAATCCGAATCCTCTCAGGGAATAACCGTATAATGCAACGTGCTACGGGCTTGCAAGGGTTCGCCACTCCACTCTGGCCGGGAGAAAGACGGCGAAATTAACCTTAAAGGCTTAAAGCCTTAATCGCAGTGTGCGTGGTACCGGCGATAAACTGGGTTCCATCGGGATACGAGGCGCGTTTCAAAACCGATCTTCCTCGATAACGCTGCTTCAGGCTGTTCGTTTCCTGGCCTCTCAGCCGCGGAGACGGCGCCTTGTTGGGGAATAGGATCTGGCTCCTTTTGCCGGGTGATATCCCCAAGCAACCTAGCCTCTCGGCGGAGCGTTGCTGCCCGCGGCTTAGCTCCTTGTCCGTCTTATGCCCCCCCGTTCTTGTGCCCCTGCCGTAGCCCCGTTGTGTGTGGGCCGCCACGGGAGACTGACGCAATGGCCGATGTCACCTATGTCTTGCGATTGGCGGAGACTTGTTATACCGCTGGAATGTCTTGGCTCTCGCTGTGAGACAGCAGAGATGCTCCCTCATTGTTTGAGCTCGGCATTTGGGTTGGCAAGCTGAGCATATCCAGTTGTGTTCCAGCTCCCTTAATTTCCCAAAAGCAACGTCATCTCTGTCTGTTGGCTATTCACCACCGACATCCGGTGGCGTTGTGTCTCAGTTCTCTCTTGATCGGTCTCTCGACAGCCCGCAGGCCGTGTAGCATCCCTGTTCCCAGAGTCGCTCAACATCTTTTCAGGTCCATATCAATGCTCCGCTGAACTTCATACTAGGAAAGGATCAGTTGTGGCCCGTGAGCAGGTTGTAAATCTCCACCTCTCTTCTCGAAATCCGATACCATCATGCATTCTCTTCACATCCCCTAATCCCTGTGTTCATCCTGACGATCCCAAGTCGGCGAAACTATTCCCGAAGGCTGTTTCGGTGCTCTCAGAGTTTCTTGGTAATCAACACGAAGATAACGGTTCGTAGCTAAGCGCCAGCTCTAAGGGCACGAGAACAAACAAGCTCGCGGTGAATGAGTGTTTAACGAGGATATGAGCAAAGGACTAACGGGACAGAGCGGGTCACAAGAGAGAATTTACAATATGTCCTGCTTTATTGCATTTAGTAGGCCCGGACTAGTGCAGTTAGCAATTAACATGCTCCCCGACATTTGTTAGTTGAGCGCAACTGCATGTCGGTCAGTATTCCACCAGCTAGGTTACCAACCAACCACCTTCGGGACAAGGATAATTAAGGGGAAAATAAGCACGGAAGGAGCCTCTTCCTGGGCTGTATAGCGGTGAGTTTTCATCTGGGCATCTCAGTTGGCTCCCGTTGACATACAGTAACTACCCTGTAGTAAAGCAAATAGCGGACGCCTACGCACGTGGTCTGGGCTGATTTAGAGATGAAAGCAAGAATGAGAACGTGTATCTAATAACTAATAAGTATATTAATCGACATAGCTGACCCAAACTTCCTCGTCAAAATCGTTTGGATGTCATGGTTACGAGCTACTCAAGTGTCCTTTGTGCTTCAAGTTCTCATCTAATGCCATTACTCGCTGGCTTCGGATGAATTCTATTGATCAATTATGGAGCAGACATGAGGCCCCCCCAGTTTCTCGGACCATGATTGACCGCTTTGCAGAAAACAGTAGATAATTCGCTGATCGTTTAACGGAGGGTAGCGGCCCGTCGGGGCCTTACACAGCGGGACTTGAAGGGGGCTATGTTGAGATGGGTTCCGCCAACATTTATTTTGGGTGTGCTGATAACTGCATTCGTCACTTCAATCGACACTAGTGATGAGAACGGCTTGCAGTTCGGATGAATGAAGAGGACAGGGAACAAGACAAACTGGAACAAGACTAAATCAAGCATAAATCAAGGCTACCAACCAGCTATTCAGACGGACATACCCGGGTGACAAGTTACATTATGTGTGGATACGTGCAAGTTGACGTGGCGATGAGAGTCAACCGAAGCTCCCGAGCTGGAGTGACGGCAAGGTCCAGGTTTGCTGAAGCCGTGAGCTGTATTTACAGGGGAGGTTTCGATGGAAAGAAATAAACCGAAAGCTTTGGCAGGGCCGACGTAACATACAGTCAATTGATGCGGGGAGACACGCGGCCTCGAATTAGCTGTCTCACCCCCCTTTCTCGGCGTTCTTGATGTCCCCACTCTATTAAATCTTTTTATCATTCTTTTCCGGATTCCATCCTCTCCGCCATTCTCAAATGTTCATCTCGAGAGCATGTCAGACTTGTCAAGCTTTCTGCCTCGAGAATGGTGCAGGCTGTACTAGCTTCTTCGAGATACTATGTGAAGTCACGCATAAAAGGGCGGTGTCCATGCCCCTCAAAATTACCTTGAAATGGGCCGCTTTGAGTGCCCGCTTACCATTGCGCTCGTTTGTAGAAGCCGCAATACGCATTGTCCGTTGTTGAGATAGTTGTGGCTCTAGGGAGGAGGAATGCAGGGATTGGGAGATCGTTTCGAAGGCAGTATAGTAGGTGCGATGTGTATTTATTAATGTGGTCGGCATTCTTTTATTCGAGCCGTACAGTATCACCCTCATGAGGCTACGACTTCAGAGTTCAAGCTCCCTACGTCGATCGGATGATCGACCTGCGAATGCTGCAAATCGCAGTAAATTGTGGGCCCTTACCGCACTGTGATCGTCGCATAGCCTCGGAAGAGATACGGGGTAGGGAAACTCTATGAGACCTGGAAAAGAACTCGAAGAAACGCAGTTGTGCGTCGTACGTACAGTTGACCTGGACTTTGTTTCGAACAACTAGGTATGTCTATCCCTGACGACGTGTTCTTAGTATATATGTGTCAGTAGGCGTACTCAATGCTGATGCCTACTTTCTCTACGTTCAATTTTCCTTGGCACATGCTGGTGAACTGGCTCTTCAAAAGGGACCGTGACTACCGCTATGAGCACTGCCGAAATGAAAGACTTTCAATACTAGTAAGAGCTGTACACCACTTTCCACGGGCTTGGAAGCATAGTTCCATTTATTACATTCTTTGTAGAGTACTTTGTCACGGAATTGCGGCAATGACACATTCCAGCTTCGAACTCGTATATGCGACTTAGTCCTATAATTACTAATCCCTAAAGCATGTCAAGGAGGAAAAAGTAAATCCGTCATCATATTTTCTTCGCGGTTTGCCTGGAAATCGGTAACAGACTCAGACTTATGTTCATAGTATTTCCTCAAGTTTCAAGAAGCCCCAGCATGGTTTCACTTGACAGGATAAGGAACGAAAATTGGGTTACACTTTACGTATCTCAGTATTGAATGTTCTACTTTTGGGTTATCCTTTAGCCTTGCGGATCGCTCGTTAATGCTACCAGCCTTGACAAGAACTCAGCCATGCTTTCTGCGAACAACTTGTCAAAGCGAAAACACTGCATGGGGTGCGGGGACTCATCACACAGAGCTAAAGCCTCTCGGTTAACAACCCAGTCAAAGACTGATAGTAGTCATGTTACGAGAGTCTAGAAAAAATAACGCAAATATGACTGTCTCTGTGGAAGGAAAGTCTCTGGAACCCAACGGAGTTGTCAGAGAGATTTACGTCAATGTATAAGAAGCTTAGATCCAGCTAATAGACGAACCTAACAGTAACAGTCTCAGTTTATTGAGGACGTAGCTTTGATAGTAGCTGTCACTGCTGCTTGGATTCACCGCACCGTTATCGCGTAGCTCCCTTTCTTCAGTATTGGCATAGAGAAGACTCCTCGCGACATGCAAGTAGTCCAATGCATTTCGTGTGGTATCATATGCTGATTCTGGACTTAGCCTAAGGAAGAAAAGGAAATCTTGCGGGGGTGATGATATCACCAAACCTCGCTGTCGCGTCGATAAGCTGTTGCTGAAGATTACCCTCTCCTACAGGGCGCCCATAGTACATCTGGACATACCTGGACATACACAGCCCCTCACTCAGTCATTCATACTCGGAAGGTTTCCTTGGTCTCAGTTGGTACAACCGCAACTCAAGCTCTCTCAAGACACATTACTGAAAGACAAAGGGGAATGGTGAAGCCTGAATAAGATATTTACAAGGAGTACTAAAATCTACCAATTTTCTGTCGGTGACTATCAGGACTTATCTCTACTCCACGTGGAGGCCGAGTCGTGTCTGTATCCTGACCCAAACAGCTGAACTGATCTGCTGTATTCCACTGTTCTCATGGATGATTGGAGAATTCTCAAAACCGGATCGACTTACTAATAATGGTCATCTTCAAGATAACCGTAATCAGTCCAAAGTAGTCTGCCGCAGCCACCTTGCCACCCCATGACGCTTGCCGTTGAAAGCGTTCCAAGTGCGAGCCTCAGTCCATGATGTTTCCGTGATGAGGAGCAACGACTGATGCTTGAAGGCAATCTTGCACGCAATGACAGGTATATTATAGCCGCAATTCGATATAACTAGGCTATTGTGCCAGTAACCCCCCAAAACCATTGGACTTTGTATCTGCAACATGAAAGAGATTATTATTTGCTGGAGCCGTTTTATTCTGCATCATCCGGCTTTCTTCCATACACAATGGTACTGCACACGGCGTCAGGTCAGAAGCTTTATCGCAAATGATCTCATGGATACTTACTTTTGAAACCAGTGGTAGTTCGACACTTTCCTGCTCTCCTTTCGCATCTTGGACTGGAGCAGCATAGCTTCTTCCGCCTGCCATCCCAGCACCTGGGTCAGAAGAAAGGTATTCAAGCCTTCAAGACTCTCATCGAATGCCATCTGGAACAGTAAACCAGCCTGTCGAAGCTTGGGATCTTTGGGCCAGACATGCAGCGGGGCCTTGAACTTCTTCTCGACAACATCAACGAAGCCGGCTTCTTCCATGTACTCCTTCATTGTGTGTCCCTCACAAATACGGAACCTCCGACCGGTCTTTTCGCCAGCTTCGTAAACCAAGCTTGAGAGTTCGTTGAAGATATGGTCCTCGGGGAATTGAACATGGTCGGATTGCAGCTTCACCCCCATCTCGTGGTCTTCAAACCAGCTGCCGGGTTTCAAGTGTTGAAACGCTTTCTTGTACAAGCCTCCCCAGTCGGCGACACTACCATAAAGGGCCCGAATGTGGATGAAATCGAAATAGTCCTCGGGCCACGTCCAATCGAGAAGGCAATCGTCGATCATGAACTTGACGTTTGGGGGAACCCATGGAGGTTGGATAGGACTAAGATCCGTGCCGATGACCTCGGCCTCAGGGTATTGATCCGCGAAATCAATCGCCCAGACGCCAGTTCCAGTTCCGACATCCAATACTTTCCCTGGGTTCTTTGTAATAGGAGCAACGAACAGCTTATCCTCCATCAGCATCAAGAGCCCATTGTGAATAAGATCAAGGCCCTCATTTTGTCGTTCGTCGTTCGGAGCCCAGTACTCCGCCGTCTTGGTGTTCTGGTACGTGCGACCGTGCAGCCTGCGATAGTCGAAAATACTCTCGGATAGTGATGCGGTGCTTGAGTTCAGGCTGCCAGAGTCAATGGCAGAGTCGGCACCGTCGTCTGTCTGAAGGTCGAGATTTGCCTCGATGCGCGGCGTGTTTCCCTCATGCTCCAGAACCGGTGGAGAGGATCGTTCGTAGGGTCGGGTCATATTGTTCTTGCGAATTCGAATTTGATCACCCAGAAAGTTTGCTAAGAAGTGAGGAGGAATACAATGCATACTTAAACACTGCTTGCGCGTCACACTTGGTGGCTCGATGAGTGTACCAACTGCATACTTGGCGACAACAAGACCCTTGCCGACATCTCTCAACTTGACTATTTCCGGTGCCATGGCGTGATGTAATGTGCGACACTGCAGAACAGTCCCCGCCCGCGTAGTTATCCGACCCATGAGCTTGTCTCCCGCCCCCGCTTGTCGAAGCTTGCGAGCGGATGTATCGGACATGTTGGCTCGATTCAAGTGGAACTGCATATGTTGCATCTAGCAGATGGATATGATCATGTGTGCGAGAAGCTCTTGGTATTCTTCCTATCTAATGAGGGTCTTTGGGTCAGTCTTATAGACGAAGAGACTGATGATGACCTCGGATGAC
>JAZAVJ010000548.1:0-12477 GCA_037954315.1 Neonectria punicea | reverse complement strand
ATCGATTTTTATAGCTATAGTAATAAAGTCCGTAAGGGTATTTAGTTAGTTAGCTTTATATAGCTTATCCTTAACTTCTTCCTTAAGTCCTTTATAAAAGATTTCCATAAGGATGTCATTATCCTATTTAAGGCGCGAAGAGATCTATCTAAATATAATAGCATAAGTAGTAGTAGACTAGGTTTATCTAATTTTGTAGATATTAGTAGCTACTTATTATTCCTTATTAACCATTCTAAAATTATCTTTAAGTACTATTTTAAAATTATCCTATTCTAAGAAGATATTTATAGTATCTTAATTGTATATATCTTCTTCATTTTTAAGGAAGTCCTATATAATTAGTTCAAACTATATCGCAGCGTTTCCTTTAAGATGTCCGCTAGCGAATAAGGCCTATATTTCTCCCGTAGCGAGCTTAGTCAGGAAGAATCGAAAATATACCTTCATCCTAGTAAGGAAGGGCATAACATCCTTCAATTCTCTATTGAACAGCTCGGGGAGGGGGGGTTTAATGCTCTCCTCTAGGTCCTTAGCTTCTCTAGGTCGCTCTACCGTAGATAAGGTAGCCGAGGTAGTAGATACGCTGCGTACCTACTCCCGTAGTCCGTTAACGAGAGTGCGGAGCTGCACTATCTCGGCAACCATCTCGGCCGCGCTTGGAGGCGTGGTGTACGCTAGTGGTGGGTTTCCCCTAGTGGCCGGATTGGTGGTAGGGCGTGGTGCAGATATGTCTGATAGTAGGTATTGCTTAGGTTAATGTAGTAATACACTGAATAAGAGCTATTAACGTATGACGGTTAGGTCTAACCTAAGGGCGTATAGGGTAGGTCTAGGCGTAAGGTATATAATCGAGTGGATTAGGATGTTATAGTAAGCAATGTAGGTTACGGTCTAGTAATGGTAGAATAGTAGATTTAATATAATTAAGTGTGTTAATAGCTAGTGAGGCTATCTATCTATAGAAGTGCTAAATGATTGTGTTTATATACTGGCTGACTAGAGTAGTCTTAGTGGCTCTATCGTAAGGCTTATTAATGAGATTATTGGTCTTATTAATAAGAGTTATAGGTAGATTACTAATACTAGTCTATTGCGTATGGCCCCTTTAGCTAATAAGGGAAAAGTGGGTACCGTCGTAGTTCTGCCGGTTGTGACCGCCTAGTCCTAACCCGGGCCGTAACACACGGCCCGGGTTAAGACTAGGCAGTCATAACCGGCAGAACCATAACGTACCCACTTTTTCCTTCCTATTACTATTAGATCACCGGCTCACTACTGTAATCTAAGTGATCCCTATCTATTTACTAATCATAGGAAGGATTACTATAATACTATTGTGATCTAACTCTTAGCTTACCTAGATCACTACTATAATCTAGTGATCCTACCTAAGTATATATATACATTCACTTAGTATATTAGATAGGATAGTCTCACTAGCTATTAACATACTTAGTTATATTGAACCTACTATTCTACTATTACTAGACCGTAACCTACATTGCTCACCACGACGTCCTAATCCACTCAATCATATACCTCACGCCCGGACCTACCCTATACCCCTAGGATAGACCCGACCGTTATACTAGGACTATAGATTACTTAGATTACTACTATAATCTAGTAATCCTAGTATAGTATATATATATATTCCTTTAATATATTAAATAAGAGCCTTAAGCTCCTTAGCTATTAATATTATTTAGTTATATAATAACTTATTATTATACATTACTATTATAACCTATATTACTTACTATAATATCCTAATCCACTTAATTATTAAACTATATACCTTAGATCTACCCTATACCCTTAGGTTAGACCTAACTATTATACTTTAAGTATAAGCTTATGTTTTTATTTAGTTTTAAGCTTTTAATACTTACTTTTAAAATATCCCTTATTCTTATAGTTTTAGTATATTACTTATAAGTAATCTTACTATATAGCTCTTAATTCTATAGGGCCTAAACTTATTCTATAGGATATAAGTATATTATGTTTTTTATTAGTATTAGTATTAAAATAGGGTTTATTTCTATAGTTTTATCTATAGGTTAGGTTCTTTATTTTTTATTATATAAACTATTAGTTATTAATTTAGACTACTCTACTAATATATTCTACTAAGGTTAATAGTCTATTATCCTTAAAGAGCTTATCCTAGACTATTTCTTTAAGTTTATTAAAGAAGAAGGATATTAGTATATCTTAATTCTATACTAACTTAGAGGCTATCTATTAGAACTCTATAGTATACTCTAAGGCTAACTTAGTTTACTTAAGTATCTTAATATATTATTTAGTATATTCTTTTTTATTAATAGTTCTAAATAATTAGTAAATAGTTTATTTAAACATTTTATAGTTATTATAGATTTCGTTAGTTTATATAGAGAGCTTAGTAAGGGGGATAGTATAATATTCCTTTATAATAAGTTTAAATTACTATCTTATACTTCCCTTAAGTTATCCTATAGTATACTAAACTTTTCCTTACTCCTAGCTAAACTATATTAAAAAGTAAGTAATATAAGCCCTTATCTAAGTTAAAAATATTTATAGTTTACCTAGCGTTCTATTAAATAGTTCTAGTAATAAGGGCTTAAGAACTTCTCTTATATTCTTACTACTAGCTATAGTAATTATAAGGGCTATAATATTCTATACCTTATTATAGTATTGCGTAGTTTATTCTACCTAGATTTATATAGTATAGTTAACTAATATATATAAGTCCTTAAGCTTAGTTATAAGGCTTATAACTTATCTATAAAGTGCTTTAACTTCCTTATTATTATTATCTTCTTCCTTACTATTAAATATATTAGTATTTATAGTAGGAGATAGTATTATAAGGATAATAAAGTTATTACTATTATTAGTATTTATAGGAGTTACTTAAGTAGCTATTTTAATAGTTCGATATTACTTAGGTTAATATAGTAATATACTAAATAAGAGCTATTAATATATAATAGTTAGGTCTATCCTAGGGGTATAGGGTAGGTTTAGGTATAGGGTATATAATTAAGTAGATTAGGATATTATAATAAGTAATATAAGTTATAGTTTAGTAATAGTAGAATAGTAGATTTAATATAACTAAGTATGTTAATAGCTAAGGAGCTTAAGGCTCTTATCTAGTGTGCTAAATAAATATGTTTATATACTCTATTGTTAGTATAGGATTGTGAGATGCGTAGGATCGTAATGGTCCTAGGATCGTAACGATCTAGGACCGTGGGCGCGATCCATAGTGGCACGCTCCTTGCGTGATAGGGTGGAAAAAGTGGGTACGTCATGGTTCTGCCGGTTGTGACCGCCTGGTCCCAACCCGGGCCGTGACAATTCTAACCTTCTAATATATAATTAAAGAAGGAAGAAGAAAAGGAAAAGAAGCTAGTAATATTAAGAGAAGGAAATCATAGTAGGGCATAGACCTTAGCTTAAGTGCACGTAACCCTACGTTACCTAAGCGCTGCTTATTAAGCATATTCAACTAAAACATATAATGCAAAACGGGGTCCTAGGGTACCGTACGGGAGGGTGCCCACATCAAAAAATAATTTTGGCACATCGGTCCCTATGGCCTTCCGTAGTCGTCTAGATTTGTTCTCGATCCGACCAAGGCGTCTTTCCTCAAGGGAACGAACGGTCAATGATGGTCAGGATAGCACGGTAGCCGTAGTTGAGAAACCCAATGACCGAGGCACTGATAAGAAGGATTACTACAGTATCGCTCAAATCATGTATTGGCACATTGCGAACTGCAAGCCAGCAAATCACCACCATAGTCACTGAACTCTAGTATCCACCTAATCCTCTGCTCCATGTCGATTTGTATTTGTTAATGACAACATCAATGAAGGAAAATACGGATCACAAAATCGTCGTGAGCGAGGCCCTCAGCAAGATTCAACGGAAGATAGCGGTTCAACATCATATTTTTCTGTTCATCGGATAAAGAGTTACATGTAAAACAAAGCCCCCCGTTTCACAAAAGAAATGCCTGCTCCAACTAAAGACATTGCGAGTAATACGGATTCTGGGCCTTGCAGGTCGAGCCCCATGCGCACACCGTCGGTCCTGTGTAATCCCTGCCGCCACATTGGCTGTATTTAGGTAGTCCTCCTGTTGCCGGTCCACAAATGATGCCCTCGGTTGTTGTTGCAGACGCAGCACCTGCTGATGTCGTTGATGTTACAAGCGTAGTCACTCCAGAGCCTGTTGGCGTGGTGGAAGTCGACTGGGGATTCGTATTGGAGCCAGAAGCCGAAGGTTGAGACGTAGTCGAACCGCCTGTGTTCTGGCCTGGTGTGGTGGCGCTGGACGTAACAGAGGCGCTCGTGGCGGCCTGGGCAACTGTAGATGGGAGGCCTGAAACAAGGGTTGGGCCAGGAATAGTGTATGACAGTGGAGTGGTGTAGAGGTTGAAGAGAATGCCAGGGTCCTTTGACTTGTACAACGCCGTGCCCTTGACACCAGCAGGGGCCAGAGAACCTCCCCCGGTGACTTTGATGTTGAAGCACTGGGGATAGTTCTGGGCCCCATTTGGCTGACCACTTCCGTGGAGGGCAATTATCTCGTGCCGGAGAACGTAGTTGCCCGCCGCCAAGTTGGTGGGGATCTGAACAGTCCAGGAGAAGCCCTTGGATATGAGGACATCGGCCGCCCACTTTCCGCTCTGAAGGGACATATCAATTAAGCCGCTGGCACTGATCTTGAAAAACTCCAGCTGGGTCTTGTCGACGTCCTCGCAGTTACCAGGGCACTTTGCCAGATAGTCAATGACGGGTCCTTTGTGAGACTCGGGCCATGTGCTCCATTGCAAGTTGACCTTGTCACCTGCTTGGACAGTGACGTGACCCTTAGCTGCCTTGGCGCTCTTGTGGCAAATGATGTCGGGTTCTCCGAAGTTGTTTGGCTCAACGTAACCGTTGTCGGTAGCCCCAATAGTCCAACCGACTACGGGGTCGTGGTTGGGGTTCCAAGAGAAGGCGGGTGCATCATATCCTCTGTAAGCAACACCATTGGTGATGAGCCAGTCCACGTGCCCATGGGCAGCAGCGTTGGAAACAATAGATGCACCAAGAAGGAGCGAAGATATTCTAAGAGCAACCATAGTGAGTTTGACTGATTTTTGGTTCAGGATGTGTTCCAAAGAGAAAGAAGGCAAGGTAATAAACAGTTCGAATTTGCTAGACACTTGCTAACACCACCACCTTAGCATACGAAGTCTTCCTGGTTGGAATGGCACCATTGACCTTTATAAAGTATTACCAGAGACGCCAAGGCACATAAAGATCCTTCTATTCATTATCGCTATTCAACGCCAAGAAGCTGTGGAATGAACGCAGCATGGTCCAGAACGGCCGCCCATGCCACCACATTCGGCAACGTTATATCTCAAAAACGGCACGACATATTGTAGTTCCAGATTTTATTCATTATTCCGCTACTCATTCCGCATTTCGCTAAATACTACGATTCCTGGCCAGTTGCCAAGATTTATCTACTACCGCGCGTCTTGTCGTGGCGCATCAACGAGACAAGAAAAGGGTCCAGAATCAAGCGACTGTGGGTTGAACGAGGGCAATACTAGCAAGACATTCAATTCTTGAGCTGGCACAGAAACCTTGACTGCTTCTATTGTTGATTAATCTGCCGGCACGACACGTGTGACAAAGAATTGTGTGATGTGATAACTTAGTGCTCTGGCATTCGGAAGTCATACTTAAGCGGGACGCAATCCAGACGGGTTCCATTGGATTCCATATTCCGGAGCTAACACGTGTTTGTTTAAGGCGACTGGATCATGCTCTTGGATGCATTCCTCCTGTTGAAGATTTTAGTTAAGGTTTTAGATATCGTTGCTTGGAGATGATTAAGGAGCGGACAGTCATTTCTAGGCGGTATCAGGTACGTGAATCACTCATCTCTGTTTTGTTTATTATGCTGCGCCCATCTGTCCGATACAAAGTCGACTGAGACATCTTCACTGGAGGGAGTCGGGGAGCAATCTAAAAGCCCATACGTGTCGGATTCAGTTGAATTGATATGAGGTTGATTTCGAACCCTTTTCAGCATGTTTAGACTAGATATTGCTTCGAGGCGCTGGAACTTTGGGTTGTCCGTCTCTGCTGAACTCAATTTTTCTACCCGTCCTCAGGCTGTCCTGCAACGCTTGCGCAATGACAAGAGATGTCAAAGCGGATCTCAAGGGAATTGGCAGAGGCTTTTTGTCGAGTACGGCGGCCACCCACTCGTTTGCCTCGATCACAAAGGCTGATTTGTATCGGTCATACCACGAAGGCGTGGGCTCAACCTTGAGGAACCCATCTCCATCGCACAACTCAACCCGATTGATCCATGGTCTAAGATTAATCGACAGCTTTCCAGCTGTACCAAAAATCTCGCTGGCGTTGTGATATCCAGCCGCACTGGTTCTGGAGTGGTAAAAGTGGGCAATCTTCCCGTCCCAGAACTCGCACACGGCCACGGCGTTGTCGGCATCGTCAACTTCTTCAAGTTCCGAGAAGACGGTCGAGACCCCCACCGCCGACACCGACTTCGGAACGGAATCCTCGCCGAGAAACATGAGGGCCAAATCAATGTCGTGAATTGCCGAATCCACAAAGATTCCACCGGAATTCTTCAGATACTGGTGAGAGAACGGACTATCGTCCATCCTTTCAACGCCGTGAGACCGGAATATTATGGGCGTCCCGATTGCACCGGCCTTGATCTTGAGATAGGCATCTCGATAGCTTTCATCAAAGCGTCGAGTAAAGGCCACCATCACGGATGCCTTGGAATTGGCATCAGCACGCTCGAGCAACGCCCTCATCTTACGTCTTTGTTAGCTGGGTCCATATAGCAAGGAGCGCTACCAATGCAATCCCACGTACCTCTGACACAGACTTGCTTATAGGCTTTTCGCAAAGTACTTGAATGCCTCTGTCTAGGGCTGCAATGGTATGAGGGACGTGCAATGGAGTTGCAGAGCAAATGATGACTGCTTCGAGTCCGGGCATCTCGATCATCTCCTCAAACGTAGAGAATACTTTGACTCCGTATGGGACCAGATTTTCATCTGCCCAATTCAGCTCCTCTTGAACAGGGGAACAGGCGCAAAGAATATTGGCTCGGGGAACCAGGCGAAGGAAGTTGAGGGCATGGCAGTGTCCCATGCGGCCAAGACCGACAACGCCAACATTCAGAACTCAATTCCGAGTCAACATTTTGCTTCAAGATGGACTCGGTCTCACAAGGGCGAACAAATTCCACGAAAGGTTTCCAGTATACAAGATGGAAGATGCATGGCCATTATCTAGATATTCGATCCCTTTTCTGTTCTCGGGCACTAATTCCGTCGGGCAGATTTCCGATGCATAGCGACGTGTCAGGTAGTATATCCGTCGATCCCGCCTGCAAAAACTCGTTCAATTAGCAAATGGGGCCTTGGCTTTTCTAAGCACCGATTGATTGAGATGCTAGGCTTCGTCATCCTGCACTACGTATGGGGCCTTTGAAGGCAGTTTGGAGAATAGGCCGCCTTCGGAATTTGTGTCCCGAGCCTTGCAGTATTTTTCTGATTATTCGATGTAGTAGTAAATTGGATGCACGCGCTACACTCAGACTCCTCATCCGAGTATCCAATCTTGTTGCTCTAGCCAACGTCCCCGTGATTGGTGCACGCCCACCAGCACCTCCCTAATTAACCCTCAATGCTAGTTTTAATATGGTTCACAATCACACACCATGCTGATGCTCGTTGAGCCTATGCTCAACTGAGTACACCTCATCAAAAATGAGTTACTGTAGTGTCTTCTCATACGCTACACACAACAGAAACCATCTTCTCAAACAGAACACATAGTCTACATCAACCATTTCTACGTATGGTCTAAGGGCTTGTATAGGGCTTCAAAGCGGGATGCACAACCCCGTACGGGTTCGGGCCACATTTGACTGTCGATCATTTCAAGATTCTTATCCCCGAAAACTCCGTCAGCTCCGACAATGAAATGCATTCCTTGTGTTATAAAAGGTAAAGATCTCTCTATTTAAGTACAAGTATTGCCGCCAATTACGCACAGTCCACGAAAGACAAACGATGCTACTCTTCTTACTGCGTGTTCCCAAACCAACAAGCCATGGATAGTAAAATAGTCACCCTGATTACCGGTAAATATGTTGGGTCTTCGACAAAAGTACATACTTACATCTTCAGGTGCCAACCGGGGCGTTGGGTACGAACTTGCCCGAATCCTGCTGTTCAGCCCTGAACGTTCTCTTGGGCAGCCGTGATATGTCCAGAGGAAGCCACGCCGCAGCAGCGCTAAAAGAACTGCCTGAGACTCAAGGCTCAGTCGAGTCTATTATGATCGACATTAAGAACCATGACTCCGTTGACTCTGCCGCTTCACAAATTGGCTGGGCTCATGGACGACTTGATGTGCTCATCAACAATGCAGCAATCAACCCCGAATCATCGTTTGCCGGAATCCAACCCCTCGCACCCCCTGCAAGAGACATCATTGATAGCATCTTGAAGATCAACGTTACAGGAGCGGTGAGCGTGACTGGATCAATGCTGCCGCTACTGCGAAAGTCGTCAGCCCCGCGACTCATCTTTGTGTCATCATCCACTGGGCCCTTGACATACGCATCAGATCCGACGTCGCGGTTCCACATCGCCTCAAGAACGGAATACCGCCTGAGTAAAACCGCTCTAAATTTCATCATGGTGCAGTACTGGGCGGCGCTTAAAGACGAAGGGTTTCTGGTCTTTTCTGCTGACCCCGGCCTCAATGCGACTAATCTTACGGGAGATGCCGAATCATTACGTGCTCGAGGAGCTTCTGAACCTCATATCGGAGCGGAGCGAGTCGCCAAGGTAGTTAGAGGGGAGCGGAATGGAGACGTGGGGAAATTCTGTGGATAGTACGGAGAGGAGACAATTTGCCCATGGTAACTTGACAATCATTTTTTAAATACACCTAAACATGGAATGCCAAACAGAACTGCTCGTATATCTATAGCCGAGACGTTGGAGAAGGAGACGAAGAAGAAGATGATGAAGAAGAAGAAGAGACTGTCGAAGGAGGTGCAGGTACCTTAAACGGAAGCCGTGATATCAAGTTTGCAATGTTCAGGTACATTTCCTTCATATGATCTCCCTGTTTTCATGTTATTAGGTCCGTAGAAGATCTAGGACAAGGCGAATACACACCGTGTCTCGTGCAATGAAAACTCCAATCTCATCAGCGTGGTCCATTAGGTTGTTAACTCCTAGGTGCCAGTAGACCCCTTTACTGTCATCATCACTGAAATCCAGGTCAGAAAGAGAGCGAATGCTGTTAACACAGTCCTTTGGTCCAGACATGGATTCGGTATTGACGATGCCGTCATTCAGAGCCCAATCTCCCCGCCCTGGTCCTAGTATATCCTTCTGCTCTGGTGTGAGTTCTTGGCCTCCCATGGCATATACGGTTGGCAACATTATCGGTATAACATCTCGTCGCGGAACATACTTCCCAGGCTTCGGCAGCATCAAGTTGTATCCCAAGTTCTTGAGCAATGTTGTGATGACAGCTTCCGTAACCCATTCCACGAAGGAGCGGAACCGAGTGACGACCATGAGGCCTACCCAACCGAGGCTCGTGAACGCGTTGATTACTATGTCTGTCAGCTGCCCCAGAATTGGGATGTTTGCCGTCACGCTCCGAACGAAAGTCTCGATGTTGGTGGGAAAGCTATCGATTGCGTCCCGGCCCCAGGCAGGCCACGCTTCGGGAAACGGATCTGTTGCGTTGAATGAAAGACTGAAGTAGAAGACCTTTCGTGAAACCTTCAGTGTCTTCGGGCTCAGGCGATCAACACCTTCGATGCTGTTGTCGTAAAGACCGGTCTTGGTCGAGTCCAGCCATCTCCACACGGGGCCATTGACCGATCCAAAGCGTTCGAGCATATCCTGGAATGTTTCCCTTGTCCTCCTGCAGATTCCCCAATGATCAAGCTGAAGATCGTACGCCCTCTTTTCCGGAGCATAAAATGAGGCTGTGGCGAAGAGCCGGGCGATGAGACCCACAGCCTGTGCCATTGAGCCCTAAGTTCCGTCAGACTTGGAAGCCACAGAGGTAGTATAATGCAACCGTAGATACTTACAGAAGCAAATCTTTTGAGTGCATCGACGATCGTTGTTCCCCTGTGGGGTGTCCCCAAAGTCGTGACGGAGATGATCCAGTCGTCCCTCCCCGCCTCGGTGAAGTATGTAGGATGCAAACCACCGGTGCCTTGGGCCATGAGACTGATCAGGTAACGCACAGTGTTTCCACCTTGGGAATGACAGATGAAATGAACTTTATGGCCCTCCCATGTCCAATTGTCAAAACCTGGGGAGTCTGTGTACAGAATGGCCCGTCTCCTTCCGAAAGTCGTTGTCTCCTCTGGGGCATGTGCTGGATCGGCGTCGAAATATGTGCCATAGTCAACATCTACATCGTAGACCTCGTCAAGCGAGCCAGTCTGTTGGTTCACGGTGCTGAATCTATAAATGATTAGCCAGCAGCACTGCGCGAGCTATTGCAACTAGTGAACGCACTTCCCAATAGTGAGCTGTCTGTAAAGCTCACAGGCACGCTCCCAGTTGGTTGATAATGGAGCGACGGGGGCGACGATGACTGTGTATCCTTTGTCGATCAGAAGCTTTGGTATGTCGATTTCACCGCCGAAGTAGTTGATGGCGCCAAACAGCGGTGTTCCCCAGCCAGCGAATCCAGGTACTTTATCGCGTTATTGATTGCGCGAAGACTATATGGGAACACCTACCAAGAACGATGGGAATAGACTTGCCAGAAGGCAACGTTCCTTCTACCTCTTGAGCAAGATTCCGCAGGTTCACTAGACCGTCGGGGTCATCGAGGATTGGTGCCATGCTGGGTGAAGCGAGCTCATCAAATGAAACTAGAGCGACCCAAAGAAGACAAGAGAAAGAGACCTTGTCGTAAGATATACAAATAGAGATTTTTCGTAGGACCTTTTAGCTCTCACATGTCAAGTAAGACGGTCAGCGTCTGCACAAATTGTGACGACTTAGCTATGTCATGCCTAGATGGAGTTGTAGTTGTACATACTACCCTACCTGCACGACGCCTTACGCCAAGGTTCAGCTACGAAGCTAGTCAGCCCTACTAAATGTGAAACCAATGAATTCTTAAGAAAGGGTCGGATCCTGCACCCTCAGTGACGCACGTCGGAAGTCTGTTTACGTGTCTCGGTAACTGCCGACCTTCGTAGCGCTGTGCTTGTGATCGATTTTGGCTCAATGGATAAGTGCATGGATGCAATGCATTGCGGAACATAAGGAACTATTACTAATTCATAACGGCCTAGTTCATCTATCAGCTTAGGCCGATCGAGGCCCAGCTTGTGATTAACATCGACCAGACTATTACAAACCGCACACAGTCCCACATTTACTCTGCAATCAGATTCCCTTATTCGGGGAACAATTGCCCGACCAGATACTATAGTGGGGCTGAAAAAGAAACAACACATCCTGAGTTAACCTAATGTAACACTATATAAAGACTTCATTTTTAAACTGCTATTATATAACTAAATAAATTCTAATTAAATTATTTCTTATTATTATTATTATTTCTTATATACTACTATAGCTACTAGCTATCCAGTCCTTAATTTTAATTAAATAATAATATATATTAATCTATAGCCTATTAACTAATACTTTTAATAGTAATCTTAAATACTTTATATACTAGCTATATATATCTATAACTACCTTTATCCTTCTTATTATTAAATAGACTAAATTATATACTATCTCTAGCTTAATCTTATTCTAAAGCTTAATTATAACTTTAATTAGCTAGTTTTTTACTACTTAGTTCTTAAGTATATAAGCAAGGTTAGGAGTACCGCTCGCGAGGCGCTCAAGCGCCGCCGCAATGCGGTTAATCCCGCTAACCAGCTCGTCGAACTGGTCAGACGTAGGGCCCATGGTTACCGCCACGGGCGCGATGCGCACGCGCTTAGGCGCCCGACTCTTCGCCCGAAGGGCCGCATCCGTAAGCCTCTTAAGCTCCTCCCCCTACACTAGGGTTGTGAAATTAGTTAGTACGTACTAAAAGAAATTAGTATTTAGTTAGTACAGGCCTGTACTAATACTAACTAATTTTTCTGTACTAAGTACTAACTAAATACTAAAATAATTAGTTAGTATAGCCCTATACTAATACTAACTAATTAGTATAAAATTAGTATATTTTGTACTAATTTTATTAAAGTAAATTATAATCTTAATCCTAATGCTTAAATTAGTAATTAGCTATAGTAAATTATTCATCCTATTATATAAATTAGTAATTAGCTATAGTAGATTGTTAATTTACTATATTAAAATATGCATTTTATTACCTAAATTCCTAATTAGTAATA
>JAZAVJ010000547.1:0-12589 GCA_037954315.1 Neonectria punicea | reverse complement strand
TATATCTTTAATATACTCTTTTAGTATATTAAGTTACTTTTTATTAAGGTTAAATATTTTATAAAATATAGGTAATATTCTATCTTTTAGTATAATTTTATAGTCCTATTAACTAAATTTAGGTAGTCTAGTCTTAAGTTCTTCTATAAAGAGCTTTTTATAGATATAGTACTATATTAGTACGTTCTTAAGCCTTTCTTCTTTAGGGAGTTTCTTATATTCCTTAAGGTCCTTATTTATTTATATAAACTATTATTAAAGGTGTTTAATTATGCGTTTAAGTTATGTTTTCTTACCTTTCTAGTGCTTATATTATATTCTCTTTAGGGGTGCTAAGGTATCTATTATATCCTTAGGTATATCCTTACTCTTTATTTCTTTAGGAGTTAAGGTTTAAGATTTCTTTTTATTTATTAAGTTATTTTTATTATTACTATAAAGTACTTTATTAGGGTTAATTAGTACTTAGCTAGTTCTTTAGTTAATATATAGGTTGAATTTCCTTAGCTATAGGTACCCTAAAATAATATTATATTAGGATATTAGTAGAATATTAAGGGTAATACCTTAATTCTATCTATTAATAAGAACCTTTAAGTGATTAATTTATTGTATTACCTATCCTTAATCGTAAGAAAATATATCTCCTTCGAGATTATATACTATATATAGGTCTAATTTGTCTTTTTATAGTAGCTTTAACCTATTAACCACTCTAGGGTTAATATATAAGGTTTTAGCTCTACTATCTACTAATGCGGTAAGCTATTCATCCCTGACTCGCACTCATAGCTTAAGTATTATTCGTTTTATTACTAATTTCATTATGTATAGAGCTTTTCGTAGGGGTTGCTTATTCTCCCTTATATCGCTTGCCTATTACTCTCCTATAGGTAGCGTTACTCGTTTTTTATATTCTTATTGTGCGTGCTATCCTTAGCGTTATGCTATTCCTTAACCTTAGCCTAGATATGCACTTTGTATTCCTAGTGTATATAGTTCTTTAGGTCTAATAGTCCTTCTATATATAACCTAGGGTAGTACTCGTCTTGTACCTCTAGTCGTGCGGCTTAGTACTATAATATTAGTTCGACTAAAATGTAGTCTTATATTTCTTATTCTAAGTAGGGGTTATTATAGACTAGCCTAGGGATCTTAGTAGGATAATAGTTATTTTCGGCTTTCTCGCCTTTATGGTTTTTATAGTAGTGGTAGTAGTAAGATATCTATAATAGCTTACTATGTCCTAGTACTGTATGGTATAGTCTTAGGTCGTTGCTAATTTTGAGTCGTGGGATGATTAGATCGGTTCTAGCTATCCTTCTTAGCTTAGCTTTGATGTGTACTAGCTTGCCTTTATGGGTGTCCTCCCGTTCGCAGGTGAGTTATTAGTATATCTCTTCTTCTATCTTCTAGACTAGCATACTGTTTTCGTTATATATATGCGTTTTCTACTATGGTTTTTCAATAGTCAGTATAATAGCTTACTTTTATTATATTTCTTATTCTTCTACCTTATCTTCTAATAATATATTATCAATACTAGTTATTTTATAGTTATTATAGCTATCGCTTAGGTATTCTTCTCTAGGTGCCTGAATATTGTTATTTCTAATGGGTAGCCTAAGCTATTGTGCTCGTCTGGCTTTATATCCTACGTTGAGGCTAGGAATGTTTTTTCGTTATGTGTAGAACTAGCGTTAGATGCGGTCGTCTTCTTCCTATTATGGAGAGAGTTGCGTACCTAGTTCTTCATCCTAAAGTCTCAGGGTTTCTAGTCGAGGTTATCGATCTAGGATTTCTACTTCAACTATAGGTCGCCTATAGGGTTCCTCCTTCCTAACTATCGCGATGGTCTTTCCGGTAGTGTCTTCCTAAGGTCTCCCTTCTAGGACTAGCTTCTAGGGTTTGAATGTTCCCCTTATTATGCTCTTATCCTATTAGTAATTGTCTTATATACTGTACTAGGGTTTCTCTATATAGATACTATCTTTTATAGTCTTATATTATTAAGTACTAGGTAGAGGTTCAACGGTAAGGTTACTAGTGCCTATTATCTTATAGGCTCCTTTAGTTATAGCTACTACTTTCGTACTAATAGTAGTCTATAGGGTATTATACTAATATTTAGTAGATTAGATATTCTTACCTTTAGGTATAGGCTTATACTTTTATCTAGTCTTAGGTTTTTAATACTTACTTTCGAAATATCTAAACCTTTTATAATTCTAATACTTTACTTATAAGTAATCTTATTATATAGCTCTAAGTTCTATAGGGCTAGACTAAGTTCTATAGGAAGTGTTTTTCCCTTTTCCTCCTTTATTATAAGAATTATAGCGGTTGCTTCGATTATCTAGGTAGTAGGGGTTATAGGGAGTATCCTTACCCTTTTCCTTAGTAGCTGCTTTCTCTTTATGTCTTTCGTACTATTGTTTATCGATTTTTATAGCTATAGTAATAAAGTCCGTAAGGGTATCTAGTTAGTCGGCCTTATATAGCTTATCCTTAACTTCTTCCTTAAGTCCTTTATAAAAGATTTCTATAAGGATATTATTATCCTATTTAAGGTATAAAGAGGTCTATCTAAACATAATAGCGTAGGCAGCGGTAGACTAGGTTTGTCTAATTTTGTAGATATTAGTAGCTGCCTACCGTTCCTTATTAACCATTCTAAAGTTATCTTTAAGTATTATTTTAAAATTATCCTATTCTAAGAAGATATTTATAGTATCTTAATTGTATATATCTTCTTTATTCTTAAGGAAGTCCTATATAATTAGTTCAAACTATATTATAGCGTTTCCCTCAAGGCATCTACTAGCGAATAAGGCCTGTATCTCTCCTATAGCAAGCTTAGTTAGGAAGAATCGAAAATATACCTTTATCCTAGTAAGGAAGGGCATAATGTCTTTCGATTCTCTATTAAACGGCTCGGGGAGAGGGGGTTTAATGCTTTCCCCTAGGTCCTTAGCTTCTCTAGGCCGCTCTACTATAGATAAGGTAGCTAAGGTAGTAGACATACTACGTACCTACTCCTATAGTCTATTAATAAGAGTACAGAGCTATACTATCTTAGCAACCATCTTAGCCGCGCTCAGAGGCATAGTGTACGCTAGTGGTAGGTTTCCCCTAGTGGCTGGGTTGGTAGTAGGGCGTAGCGTAGACATATCTAATAGTAGGTATTACTTAGGTCGATATAGTAATACACTAAATAAGAGCTATTAATATATAATAGTTAGGTCTAACCTAAGGGCGTATAGGGTAGGTCTAGGCGTAAGGTATATAATTGAGTAGATTAGGATATTATAGTAAGTAATGTAGATTATGGTCTAGTAATAGTAGAATAGTAGATTTAATATAACTAAGTATATTAATAGCTAAAGAGCTTAAAGCCCTTATCTAATATGCTAAATAAGTATGGTTATATACTTAGGTATCTATATAGGGTTATGAGATGCGTAGGATTATAACGATCTAGGATCGTAATGATCTAGGATTGTGGGCACGATCTATAGTAGCGCGCTCCTAGTGTGATAGGAAGGAAAAAGTGGGTACGTTATGGTTCTGCCAGTTATAACCGCCTGGTCCTAACCCGGGCTGTGACAATTAGGCTAAAAAGATTAATTAATCTAAGTAAGCTATATTACTTAGACTATACTATATAATAGATTATAAGGAGTTAGGACCTTATAGTAATCTATAGCGAGCTTATAATAGACCTATAGCTAGCCTCCTTATACTATTTTCTTTATAGGATATATGTATTTATATCTCTTATATAGTAGTATAAGTCTAGATAATATTCTAGACTTAATTAAGGAGATTAGGAGGGATAATTCTAGTAATAGTATTATATACTTTACTCTTTAGATTATTAATTAGTATTCTAATTATTCCTATATTAGGTTTATTACTTTTGCTTAGTATATATTAGCTTATTTCTACTAAGGAGTTATATTAGCTTTAGTTAAGGCTATACATTCCTAACTTAATAGCTATTAGTAGTATATTAGCACTATTACTATAGCCTTAATATACTATTAATTCTAGAGTAATATATATTATAAATACTAGCTCTATAATATAAGATAGAAGTATAAAGATAAAGAATAATAGCTAATAGGCTATAAGTATAGCTTATTAGCTATAGGTATAGCTAGTTAGCTATAAGTATATCTATATAGAGTAATAATCTTAATAATTAAATATTTAGTAGGTAAAAAGTATACCTTCTTTTCCTATTTATTTCCCTAGTACTTTCTATATTTATCCCTCCTAGGCGAATCCTTAGGAAATCCTATAGAAGAGAGTTCTTCCTATTTCCCTAGGATTTTCTATAGAAGAGGTACTTAGGAAATCTTAGTCTCTTCCTAATATAAGTCCTACGGAAGTCCTAGAAACCTTTATATAAGTATCTTTAGAGAGATCTATAATAATTGCCCCCTTATTAAGAGAAAGAGTACTATCCATAGTATAGCTATTAAGAGTATAAGTTAGAATAGAGAGGAAGATAAAGGAATATAGTAATATCCTAATAAAGGAGATAAGACTATGATTTTCTATACTATATTATACGGAAGAAATTAAATAATATTACTAAGCGTACTTATGCTACCCTTTCTATTAATCTATTAGCTATTCCCTCCCCTTTCCTTATAGTCTATTTAGTTAGCTAAATACTTTCTCTATCCTTTAGGCTTTATCCTATATATTAATTACGAATCGTTCTTAAACATAGTTTATAGTTACTATTATAGCGATCTTATATATAGTTACTTTACTATTATAGATAGCTCTAGGGGGAACTAGGGCTAATAAGCCTAGTTTGCTTAATATAGTAGTATAGATAGCTATAAGTAGTCCCTTACTATATTTAGGAGAGTGCTAATTAGGGCACTATACCTCTATTAAGTAATTAGCTTATAGGTTCTATCCCTTAGTACTAAGGTTCTTAAGTACTTCCTAGAGGTAGGTACTAAATAGCTTACTATTAGAGAATACTTATAGCTTTAGGACCTTAGTAATAAGGTCTATAAAGGTTTAGGATTAGATAGCTAGAATTATAAAGGGTTTATCTATATTAATAATAAATCCCTAGGAAATCTAGGTAAAAAGGGCTATCTATTCTAGGGTTACTTTAGGATAGGTATATTCCTATATAGCCTAGTAAAAGTTAGCAAAGTCCTAGGTATATTACTAGTCTAGGAAGACTATATACTAATTACTAATAACTATAGTAAAAATATAAACCTTATTCTTATTAATCTCTATATTTATAGCTATAATAAATAGAAATATAAGGATAGGGGATAAAGTCTTAAGCCTTATAAAGGTAAGTAAGGATAAGTATTAAGGTATTTTAAATATATACTACTAGAGCTACTCTATTAAATTATTAGCTTATTTATATTTAGGAGTAATAAATAGATCCTCCCTAGTACCTAAGTAAGTAATCTTCTTATTCTAGTAAAGACTAAAGGGGATTAGTATATTATTTTATAAGGTTATAGAAAGTATACTATAGAGGTAAGATCCTAGGTAAGATATAGCTATTATACTAGTCTTTAGGAATTAGTTATATATTATAATAATAAACTTCTTAACCTTAGTAATGCTTTCTATAGATCTAAGGATAGCCTAGCTTTCTTCTTAAATAGCTATAACCTTCTTATTAGTATAAGTAGGATACTATTAGTTAAGGAGTTCTATAAAGATAGAATAAAGTTCTATACTTTTAATATAAGTCCTTAGAAAATTAGTCTTATCTAAGGCTTATAGTTTATCTATATATATAAAGGCTTTAGATAGCTTAGTAAAAAAGTAGCTATAGCTATTATAAGCTAGTAGTATAGAAGGTATATTATTATTAAAGTTCTTAATTATAATAATAGACTAAGCTTAGAGAGTAGTATAGAGTATAGCTAGAGAAAGTTCTTTAAGCTTAAGTATATAAGTAATTATAATAGCTCTATTAGTATTTTATTAGTTATTTAGGTTATAAAAGTAGTATAGGTTTTAATCTCCTAATAGCTTAATAAATCCTTTATTAGGATTATACCTCTTATACTTAGCTTAAGTAGAGTAAGAAGTATATATTTTATAGTTAGTATAGTTTAGTAATAAAAAGAAACTAAAAACAATACTCTAAATTAATAGTAATTCCTTAAGAAAGTATATAGTAAAGTATTATATAAGTATCTTTATTAGTTAGCCTAAAGCTATACTAAATTATATATATATACTATAATAATTTTATATTTAGTACCCTCTAGTAGGAAAGTATCTTATAAGAATAATTATTAGGTTAGTAGTAGGAAAAGAATATTAAATAAGGTATTAAAATAGCCTACTACTAGCTTAATAATTAGTA
This sequence comes from Neonectria punicea, assembly GCA_037954315.1. Classification (NCBI taxonomy): domain Eukaryota; kingdom Fungi; phylum Ascomycota; class Sordariomycetes; order Hypocreales; family Nectriaceae; genus Neonectria; species Neonectria punicea. Next base: position 6,216 of record JAZAVJ010000547.1, on the reverse strand, counting down.
TATAAGGGATAAAGAGTAGGTAGTAATTCATATTATAATTAGAAAAGAAAGATCTTAAATTCTCTTATAAATAAAGGTAAAGGACTTAAGCTTTAAACTTAAAGAGTTCTCTTTCTCTTATCTTTTTATAAGAAGGGAAGAATCTCTTTATAAGTAAAATAAAAATCTCTCTAATCTCTTTTTAGACTAATAATAATTATTCTTATTCTTCCTTTTAATTTCTATCCTATCTCTCTTCTAACTATCTATTTTATCCCTACTAAATCCCTATTAGTAACTTACTAGCCTATTTATTTAGGGATGCTTACTATATACCTCCCCTATAATCTAATAATTACCCCTAATTAGGCTAGGATTATATATAAAGAAAATACCTTTCTTTATAGAAATCTAAATAAAGAAACTAATATATATAGTAAGAAGTATCTTATAAGAGCTTCTTCTAGTCTAAATTTAATAAATAAAGGAAATCTATTTAATAATTTACCTCCCTATTCCTAAATCTATCTCTCTATTAGAGTATTATAATTATATTAAGAGAATAGCTACTTTCTCTCCTCCCTTAGATAGTATTATTCCTCCTTAATAATCTTTATAATCTTAGGTAGTATAACTATACTATAGGTAAAATTAATAAGTTCTACCTACTAGCTAAGAGAGATTAAACCTTCTAGGATATAAGTTATAAAGGTTTTTAATTTAGGTAGATAAAATATTAATTACTTAGTAATCTAGGGTAGACTTATTAGATTAGTATTAATAGTTATTTTCTTTACCTTATTACTTATTTTATAATTATAATATATTTCTTACCCTTCCTTAACCTTTTAATTATCTATATAAATAAGGAGAGTATTACTAATAAACTAGCTTATTAAGACTATTAGAGTTTAAGTTATTTAGGTTTTTATAAGTATAAGGGCTAGTAATATATCCTATATTAAAATATCACTTCTTACTAAGCTCTTAAATACTTCTCTTATTAAGATATTACTTCCTAAAGTCTATAAGGGTATTTAAGCTTATAAAGGTATCTTTAGTAAGGATAGTAGTAAAGATTTAATCTCTTTAACTCCCTCTTTTAGCTTTAATACTAATCCTACTAAGGGTTATTCTTTTTTATTTAAGGTATTATCCTTCTTTAAAGATCTTATAGTTAAGAGCGCTTTTAGAAGAGTCTAGCTAAGGGAATTACCTAATAAGGAAATTATAATTAGGTTCTTCCTAGTTTAGTAAGCTAAGGCTAGAGACTATAAAGAGAAAGAGGGGATTTAGATTAGTAATTATTATAAGGAGTTACTAGAGCTAAGTAAGATAATACTTCTTAGTATATAGTAGCTATATTCCTTTAGGAATCCTTTAATAATATTATATTCTATTCTTATATAGGCTTTAATAAGATTAATAAGTATTATAAACTTAATCCTACTAATATTTAATTAGTATATAGATAAGCTTTAAATCTCTTATTTAGAAGGTATAGCTAGATATAAAATTAAGTAGTATTAATCTAGGATCTTATAGAATCCCACTCTTAACTAAAAGACCATTAGAAATCTACTATAGTTTATATAGATATTCACTATTTAAAGCTTCTTATTCCTTAGTAGGAACTAATATAAGGTATTTAAAGATTATATAATTATATAATTAGTATTTCCTTTTCTATACTTAAAGTCTTTAATTCTTAGTTCTTCTATAATTATATAGCTAAAGAAGCTTTTAACCTAATTAAGCTTAAGTGCTTAAGTTTCTTCCTTATTTCCTTTCTTTACCTTTCTAAGCTATTCTATCTTTTAATCTTAGAAATAAAGGGTAAATCTAGCTCCCTTAGGTAATTCTTCTAAGGCTCTTTAAATAGTAAGATTCTTTATAGTAATACCTTTATTAATTATTTATTCCTTTAATAGGCTAACTAACCCTTAAAGGGTTAGAGTAATAAGGAAGGTTCTAAGATAACTATATTCCTACTAGCTATCTTAATAAGAGGTAAGCCTTCTAAAGATAAGGAAGTAATAGGGTATGCTATTTTTAGCTATAATCTCTCTCTAGGTAGTAGTAATAGCTATAAATCGCTCTTCCTTCCCTTTCTTTAAAGTATTAAAAATATAAAGGTAAGTATCTTTTATATCCTAGATATAGAGAACCTAATAGGTCTAATTAGCAAAATAAATAATCTTAATTAGGAATTAGTAGTTAAACTAAATTTCTTATAGTAGTTAGAATCCTAAGGTAGGTTAGTTCTTTAAGATATAAGCTATCTCCTAGATAAGCTTAGTTAAGTACTTAGATTATCCCTATTAGTTACTTTAGACTTTAGAGATATTAAGATTAAGGCTATTAAGGGTAATAATAACTAAGTCTCTTAGGTTATAAGTTATTAAGTAGAAGAATATAAAGAGGCTAAAGTTAGTTAATATTTTATTATTTAGAAGATTGCTTAAGAGTCCTTATAAATTAGTATAGTATTCCTTTTAAGGTCTAAAGTCTTTTTCGCTAAAGTCTAGGTAATATTAAATAGATCTAACCTAGGCTTAGATTCCTTCTCTATCTCTAAGGGTAGGGCGATTTAGGCTAATATCCTTCTAATATAACTAATTAAGCTAAGGTAAATAGAAGGTAGGTTATTTATTTAGGCATTAATTAAGGGGCATTTTAAATAGTATTTTATTATAATATAGGAAGCTTTACTTACCCTTTTTATTATAAATAAGTCCTTTATAGAGTATTAGCTCTTTATTAGGGTAGAAGAACTACTTAATCTCCTTAGCATTATTAGAAGTAGCTATTATAGCAATGTTTTAAAGTGTATAAAGATTCGAAAAGATAGATATATTATAGGAAAGTAAGAAATAAGATAATTATTAAAATCTAGGCTTAAAAGGAGGAGAATTAGAGTATTAGAGCTAGAGTTATAGTATAGGCTTTACTTAGGGCTAGAGTGTAAAGAGGAGGGCTTATATATTAGTATTTTTAACAAGCTATATATTTAATATTTTCTTTACTATAGATTACTGCTTTATTTATAATAGTAAACTATAGTAATAATAGTTATTATTTATTAGTATACTTTACTAGATTTACCTTATTTAATATAGTAAATATAGATACTTACTTTTTAAAATACTTCCTCTTTTATAAAAAGCTATATTAGATTAGCCTTAAGGCTTAAATCTTATTATTTAATACTTCTTTAGTTACTTTCCTCTCTCTTTTTCTTTCTTAGATTTATTATTTCCTTATAGCTTTCCTTAACCTCTTTCTTTTCTTATTCTTCTTTAGTATCTTAGCTAGTTATAATAGCTACTTATTAAGATAAGCTTATTATCCTTTTAGGTCTCTCTTATTAAAGCTCTTAGATATTTATTATCTTACTAAGTATTAGGTTAATTCTAGCTTATTTAATTATTAGGCTAGCACTTACTAGAAGGGTTATAATACTATTCTCCTTAAACCCTTCCTTATATCGCGCCTTAATTTAACTCCTACCCTAGTAAGTTCCTTTTTCTTTCTTCTATTTAGGTAGGCAATCTAATAAGATGCTTCTCTAGGTTTTGAAATTATTCTAGGTTTAGTTCTATAGTTCCTAAGCTCTTAATTAACTTAGCTACCTAATATATATAGAGTTAGATATCTAGTTCCCTTCCTCTAGCGATTGCTTATCTTTCCTTATTTAGTTCCTTTAATAACTTCCTTTTTACGATTTAATAATTGCTTTTAGGATTAGGCTTCTAGTAATCTATACTTTTTAGTCTATCTTTATCCTAGCTAAATAGGCTTATACTAGTAGTTAATTCTTTACTACCCTTCCTTCTTAGCCTTATTATCTTAAGGCTCTTATTATTACCTTTATTAGGGCTATTAACCTAATTATATATTATTACTATATCTATAGCTATTTATTAATAATAACCTATTTTAAAGAGTATATTTTAACCCCCTTCTATACTTATATCTTAGTTTAAAACTTTATAAGTAGTTAGTATACTAATTATATTTAGTATAACTATTCTAATTATAATTAGAAGTTTCTCCTTAAATATTTAGCTTTAGGTTATTAGGAAGGTCTTTAGAAATTCCCTTTAGGTAGTAAAGCTACTATTCTAAATATAGTAACTTCCTTTACTTCTAATATCTTTAATCCTTACTCTTACCCTTAAATTATCTTAGAGTATCCTTCTAAGTCTAGCGGCTTATTTAATACTAAAATCTATAGATAGGCTACTTAAGTCTTTACTTAGACTTTTTATAGTAGATATTAAGCTTTTTAGTAGGTTAGATTAGTAATTCTTATTAGAAGACTTCCTCCTTAGAATAGGTAATAAGTAGTAAATGCTTAATATTCTATATTACTACCTAGCTATTATTACTTTCTTCTTTTCTAAATAGGCTCTTCTTTTTCTTACTCTTCCTTTACTTATAAGGTTTATTTATCTTTTAATAAGTATAAAGTTTAGTCTAAGTAATTATTTTAAGGTCTTTTCCCTTTATAAATACAGTTTATTTAGTCTTCTCTAGTAATCTAAATATCCTCCTTCTCTTTACCCCTTTCTATATAGTAATACTACTATCCTTAGCTAGTACTATATCTTAGGTATCTTATTAGATATTTAGATAGCTATATACTAATCCCTAGCTTCCTTAGTTATCTTTAGGATATAAACCTAGAAATCTCCTCTAAGCTCTCTCTATAGTTAGATAATAGATTCTAATTTAGGGTTATTTAATAAGAAATCTAACTTACTTAGCTTATAAAGTATATTATAAGATATATCTTTATCTAACTCTTTATCCTTATTATTAGATAGTAGTCTTATTATCTCTTTATTATTAAGGCTTATTTACTAACCTTAAGAATCCTTCTAAAAAGCCTTTAGCTAATCTTTATAATAAGTCTTTAGAAGATTAATTCTTATAAGTATCTTAAGCTTATAAGTCCTAATCTTAGTAAGGGCTTTATAAATTCTATATAGTCCTATCTATCTTAGCTTAAGCTTTATAATAAAAGATAGATTATTATAGTTTTATATATTATACTAAAGGACTAAGTCTCTTAGTAATAAGAATATTTATTATAGCCTAGGTTAGAACTAAGTAGTTATAACTAGTAGAACTATAATATACTTACTTTTTCTACCTTATTATATAAAGAGCACACTATTATAAATCGCGCTTATAATCCTAGATTATTATAATCTTAGGAATATTATAATCCTATATACCTTATAATCCTATATTAATAATAGAGTATATAAATATACTTATTTAGTATATTAAATAAGAGCCTTAAGCTCCTTAGCTATTAATATACTTAATTATATTAAATCTATTATTCTACTATTACTAGATTATAATTTATATTACTTACTCTAATATCCTAATCTACTTAATTATATACCTTATACTTAGACTTACCCTATACCTTTAGGATAAACCTAATTATTATATATTAATAGCTCTTATTTAGTATATTACTATATTAACCTAAGTAATATTAAACTATTAAAATAGCTATTTAAGTAACTCTTATAAATACTAATAATAATAATAACCTTACTATCCTTATAATACTATTTCCTATTATAAATACTAATATATCTAATAATAAGGAAGAAGATAATAATAATAAGAAAGTTAAAGTACTTTATAAGTAAGTTATAAGCCTTATAATTAAGCTTAAGGACCTATATATACTAATTAATTATACTATATAAATCTAAGTAGAGTAAATTATATAGTACTATAATAAGGTATAGAATATTATAGCTCTTATAATTACTATAGTTAATAGTAAGGATATAAAAAAAGTTCTTAAACTCTTATTATTAAAACTTTTTAATAGAATATTAAGTAAACTATAGATATTTTTAACTTAAATAAGGGCTTATATTACTTACTTTTTAATATAGTTTAATTAAGAGTAAGAAAAGATTTAGTATACTATAGAATAACTTAAGAGAAGTATAGAATAATAGTTTAAACTTATTATAAAGGAATACTATACTATCCCTTTTATTAAGCTTTTTATATAAATTAATAAGATTTATAATAATTATAAAGTATTTAAATAAGCTTTTTATTAGTTATTTAGAATTATTAATAAGAAAGAATATACTAAATAATATATTAAGATACTTAAGTATATTAAGTTAGCCTTAGAATATATTATAGAGTTTTAATAAATAGCCTTTAAATTAATATAAGATTAAGATATAT
>JAZAVJ010000546.1:0-12627 GCA_037954315.1 Neonectria punicea | reverse complement strand
TAGTATATAATCTTAAAGGAGATATATTTTCTTATAATTAAGGATAGGTAATATAATAAATTAATTACTTAAAGGTTCTTATTAATAGATAAAATTAAGGTATTACCCTTAATATTCTATTAATATTCTAATATAATATTATTTTAGGGTATTTATAGCTAAAGAAATTTAACCTATATATTAACTATAGAACTAGCTAGGTACTAGTTAACCCTAATAATATACTTTATAGTAATAATAAAAATAACTTAATAGATAAAAGGAAATCTTAAACCTTAACTCCTAAAGAAATAGAGAGTAAGGATATACCTAAGGATATAATAGATACCTTAATATGCCTAAAGAGAATATAATATAAGCACTAAAAGGGCAAGAAAATATAGCTTAAATATGGAATTAAATACCTTTAATAATAGTTTATATAGATAAATAAGGACCTTAAGGAATATAAGAAAACACCTAAAGAAGAATAACTTAAGAACGTATTAGTATAGTACTATATCTATAAAAAACTCTTTATGGAAGAACTTAAGATAGGACTACCTGAATTTAGTTAATAGGATTATGAAATTATACTAAAAGATAGAATATTACTTATGTTTTATAAAATATTCAACCTTAACGAAATGCAACTTAATATGCTAAAAGAATACATCGAAGATATACTCTAGAAAGGATATATTAGGATCTCTAAGTTATTAGCTAATTACCTAATTATATTTATTCTAAAAAAGAATAGTAAGCTCTAACTTATTATAGACTATAGATAATTAAATAATATTACACTTAAAGATTAAACCCTATTACTCCTTATTATAGAGCTTAAGGACTAACTCTATAGTAAGAAGGTATTTATAGCCCTAGATCTAAAGGGAGTATATAATCTTATCCGTATTAAGAAAGGATATAAATAGAAAACCACCTTTTAAACTAAGTTTAGACTTTATAAATATCTTATTATACTCTTTAGACTTACGAATATACTAGCTATATTTTAACGAATAATTAATAATATACTATATAAGCATCTAGATATATTTATTATATACTACTTAGATAATATCTTAATCTTCTCTAACTTAAAAGAAGAATATATAGAATATGTCTATAAGGTATTATAAGCACTTTAAGATACAAACCTACTAGTTAAACTAGAAAAAAGTAACTTCTATGCCTTAAAAGTAGAGTTTCTTAAATATATTATCTTATATAATAAGATTAGGATAGATCTAAAGAAAATCGCTATAGTTAGTAAGTAGAAAAAACTAGAGAATATTAAGAAAGTATAAGCCTTCCTTAGATTTACTAACTATTACTAAAGATTTATTAAAAACTTTAGTAGTTATGCTATACTACTTACTAAACTTACTAAGAAAGGAATAGAATTCCGGATAGATACTACTATAATAAAAGCATTTAATAATATTAAGAAACTTATCCTAAGCAAGCTAGTATTAGTAACCTTTAACCCTAAATAAGAGATTAAGCTTAAGATAGATATATTAGACTTTGCATAAGGCACTTAGATTAGATAGAGGGATAATAACGGACTATTATACTCTATTGCTTTCTTCTCTTATAAGATGTATAGTACTAAACTTAATTACCCTATCTATAATAAAGAATTCCTCGCAATTATTAACTTATTTAAGGAATTTTAATACTACCTCCTAGGAAATAAGTATAAGATTAAGGTCTATATAGATTATAAGAATATCTTATACTTTATAACTATATAAAAACTTAGTAAGCAATAATTATAATATACTAAGTACCTCTTAGAATTTAACTATATAATTATCTATAGGAAAGGGTTAGAAAATAGATAAGCTAATACTATTAGTTAATAAAGTAACTTTAATACTAATAAGCCTAAGATAAATAAATAAATCCTTAACTTTAATACTGAAGGATACCTTAAATAGAAGTATATTATAGTTACGCAAAAGATATAACCTTAACCTAAATACCTAGCCCTAATCTATAGGGATAGACCTACGTAAGACTTTATAGATTAGGCTCGCGGATATACTAGAGAAATTAGGTATTAGGATAGATATATTATCATCCCTTACTACTACTAGTACTAAATAGTATAAGAACTATATAAAGTAGGACCCTATAATAGAAGTACTAATATACTATACTAGCTTATCGCTAAAATATATAATACATACGGACTCTAGAAAGCATTCTAGTACATAATTAATAATTGCCTAGAATGCTTAGAATAGGACTATAACTAGGATTAAGTTATTAGTACTATAATCGCTACTAAACAAAAAAAGCAAACCTTAGGAAGTACCTATATTATTATAAATACTAATAAACTCTACAATAGGATATAATAGTATAATAATAAACTATCCCCAGATAAAAAAATAAATAAACTATAGGTTCTTAGAGAACTATAATACTAACTAATATAAGAAATATATAAATACTCTCTATATAGATACTAAGAAGTTAATAAAACCCTAGAATAAGTTAGAATAATATACTAATTCCCTAGTATAAAAAACATTATTAAAGAAGTTATAAATTAATATAACTTCTATATAAAAACTAAGGCTTAATACTATAAACTATATAAAGAACTATAGCCCTTACTAATCGCTAAGTAACTATAGGACTCTATTACTATAGATTTTATTATGAAATTACCCTTATTAGAGGACCCTATAACTAGAACCCCTTATAATAGTATTCTTATTATTATAGATAGACTTATGAAATTTTCTTACTTTATATCTTACTAAGAATTAATAGATATAGAGTAGTTTGCCTATATCTTTTTGTAAAATATTACTAGTGTTTATAGGCTCTTAATAGAGATTCTCTTAGACTAAGGATTACCCTTTACTTCTAAGTTTTAGTAAAGCTTAATAGACTATATAGGACTAAACTACTAACTCTCTATAGCTTTCTAACTATAGACTAACGGTTAGATAGAATGAATAAACTAAATATTAAAATAATACCTTTAATACTATATTAACTATAAATAAAACGATTAGGTTAAAAAGCTCCCTACTGTATAGCTAAGCTATAATACCTCTATTCACGAAAGCATAAAGCTTATACTAGTATATACTAACTTTAGATTCACTCTTAATACTTATAGACTAAACCGAGATAGATTGATTATCCCTAAAGCTATCCTTATAATAGAAAAATTAAAAAATCTATATAAAGAAATAAAGACTAAACTCGAATTTATTAAAAACTAGATAAAAGAATACTATAACTAAAAAAGGATAAAGGGACTATCCTTCTAGGAGGGAGATATAGTCTATCTTATAATAAAAAATATCGAAATAAAACGATAAAATAAGAAACTAAACTATAAATTTATTAGACCTTATAAAATTATTAAAAAAATCTTAGAAAATAACTATTAGTTAGACTTATTACTAAAAGTTAGACTTTACTTAGTTTTCTATATCTTACTCTTTAAGATAGTGAAGAATACGATTTATACTAAGTCTAATAATAAATATAAAACTAAGGTTAAAGGACTAGAAGAGTATATAGTAGAAGTAATTCTTAATAAAAGAATTATAAACAAATAAACTAAGTACCTTATCAAATAGAAAGACTACCCTAAGAGTAATAATTAGTAGGAACTAGTAAAAAACCTTACCTATATATAACGCTTCCTAAAGAACTTTCATTAATAACGCTAAGATTAGGTAAAGAGAACCCTAAAATAGCGGACTAATCTAGTAAATCAATAGCGCTAGCACCCTACGCTTCCCCTACTTTACACTACTCTACTAAGATAGCCTCCTCTTAGGACTAAACCCTATCTACTTTATCTAATTCCCGCATTCCGTAAGAGAATAAAGAAGAACCACACTCCTTTAATAATTTCTTTTATAAACGAAGATAAGCTAAACAAGCTAATATCTCCGCTAGAGCGCTCTCCGCTGCTTTAATATCTACTTTAACTTTTCGCTAAGCCTCTAGGGTATAAGTACTATAAACATTAGTAAAAATACGTCTAGAGCTAGGGCACTTATGAAAAAACGGATAGGAAGGACGCAATATTCAAACTATCATAAGAATGACTACGCTAAATACACTCTCCATAATAAGAGAACTTATCAGACATCTAATATACCCGCTGCGCCTTAAAATAATGGGAATAAGGTATAACTACATTACCCTTAGTCTTAATAGTTCATGCGAGAATAGATCGCTAAATAGTTTTAGAAGATTTAGAAATACAATCTAATATTATAGTTAATAGTGAAGAGTTATAAAACTAAGTTAAGAGCACTTATAAGAAATTCCGATTAGGCCTATTAATAGATCTTAGGATAAGAACTAATAGAGGGGGGATATTATATTATAGCCTAGGTTAGGACTAGGCGGTCACAACCAGTAGAACTATAATATACTCACTTTTCTTCTCCTATTATATAAGGATCACTTAGAGCACTACTATAATCTAATGATCCTCCCCCTAACTATTAATCATAAAAGGATCACTATAGCCTTACTATAATCTAGGACTATAGATCACTCGGATTACTACTATAATCTAGTAATCCTAAATATATATATAAATATACTTATTTAGTATATTAGATAAGAGCCTTAAGCTCTTTAGCTATTAATATACTTAGTTATATTAAATCTACTATTCTACTATTACTAGATTATAATCTATATTACTTACTATAATATCCTAATCTACTCGATTATATACCTTATGCTTGGACCTACCCTATATACCCTTAGGTTAGACCTAACTATTATAAGAAAGGTAAGAAAAACTAACTCTAAAGAACTATTAGATACTTATAATAATAGTTTATATAAATAAATAAGAATCTTAAGGAATAAAAGAAACTCCCTAAAGAGGAAAGGCTTAAGAATATATTAGTATAGTATTATATTTATAATAAGCTCTTTATAGAAAAACATAAGATAGGACTATTAGAATTTAGTTAATAGGACTATAAAATTATACTAAAAGATAGAATAATAATTATATTCTATAAAATCTTTAACCCTAATAAAATATAATTATAAATACTTAAGGAATATATTAAAGAAATATTATAAAAAGGATATATTAAGGTTTCTAAGTTATTAGCTAGATATTCTATTATATTTATGCCTAAAAAGAATAGTAAGCTTAGACTTATTATAAACTATTAATAATTAAATAATATTACTATTAAAGATTAAACCCTATTACCCCTTATTATAAAGCTTAAGGACTAACTCTATAGGATAAAGGTATTTATAGTACTAAATCTTAAGAGTATATATAATCTTATCTATATTAAAGAAGGAGATAAATAGAAAACTATATTTTAAACTAAGTTTAGACTTTTTAAATACCTTATTATACCCTTTAGACTTGTAAATATACCTATATCCTTTTAGTATATAATTAACTATATACTATAAGAATACCTTAATATTTTTATTATATACTACCTAAATAATATCCTAATCTTTTCTAAAATAGAAGAAGAATATATAGAATATATCTATAAGGTATTATAAATATTATAAGATTATAAACTTCTAGTTAAACTAGAGAAAAGCTATTTCTATGCTAAGGAAGTAGAGTTTCTTAAATATATTATCTCTTATAATAAAATTAGGATAGATCTAAAGAAAATCGCTATAGTTAGAGAGTAGAAGCTACTTAAAAACCTTAAGGAAATATAGTCTTTCCTAGGATTTATAAACTATTACTAAAGGTTTATTAAAGGCTTTAGTAGTATAGTAATACTACTTATATAACTTATTAAGAAAGAAGAATTATTTAGATAGGATATAACTATTTAGTAAGCTTTTTATTAGATTAAGGAATATATTACTAGCAAACCTATCCTAGTAACCTTTAGCCTAGACTAAGAGATCGAACTTAAGATAGATTTATTAGATTTTGCTTAAGGAGGGGTAATTAAATAATAAGATAATTAAGGAGTACTATAACCTATAGCCTTCTTCTCTTATAAAATATATAGTATAGAACTTAACTATTCTATCTATAATAAAGAATTCCTTATAATTATTAACTTATTTAAGGAATTTTAATATTATCTTTAAGGAAGTAAGCATAAGATTAAGGTCTATACTAACTATAAAAGTATCTTATACTTTATAACTATATAAAAACTTAGCGGATAATAGCTATAATATACTAAATACTTATTAGAATTTAACTATATAATTATCTATAGAAAAGGATTAGAAAATAGATAAGCTAATACTATTAGCTAATAAAGCTACCTAAAAATAAATAACTAAATCCTTAACTTTAATACTAAAGGATACCTAGAATAGAAGTATATTACTAATATATAGAGGATTTAGTAGAAACCTTAATATATAGAATTACTTAAATGTTATTATACTTACTAGAATTCTTAGGTTAGATCTAAAGGAAATAAATATATTAAATACTTACCTAATAGAAAGATCTAGCTAGATAACCTTAAAATAGAAACTATTATAAAAGCAATCTATATAGAAGGAAGTATATATAATAATAATAAAGAATAACTAATTATTACCTTTAAAAAATACTATAAAGGCTTAAACCTAAAGAATAATACTAATAATACCTTAATAAAGTATAAAAGAAACTTTAATAAACTTAATAAAAAGAAAACCCTAAGATATATATATATTATTATAAATTATAATAACCTTTATAACTAAATATAATAATTTAATAATAACTTACCTTTAGAAGAAAAGTTATAGAGTGAGCTATAAGTTCTAACTAAACTATAGTACTAACTTATATAGGAAATATATAAATATTCCCTATATAAATATTAAGGAGTTAATAAAACTCTAGAATAAGTTAGAATAATATACTAATTTCCTTAATAATATTAAGTAGAGATATAGATTACTATCCTAATATAGTTTATTATTTAGCTAGGGTTTTATTTACCTTTAGGATAATTATAATAATTATAATATAAAAGTAAATTAAGAAGTAGCTAATTATAATACTAGAGTTTACTATCTTAATAATTATAAGTATAAATAGCTTACTATATACTTTTAAAAACCTAGTAAGTATACTGTCTGTTTTTTCGTCTTAGGATAGCTTATTGTTATGTTATTAGATCTAGGTGTGAAGATCGTTATGATTTATAACAATGTAAGTTCTTCCCACTAGTTTGTTATAGTATCTATTGCATTGTATGGTAACGCAGTGCGTGTTTTCTTTTATATTAATGCCTTTAAAATTTCGGTCTAAAGCGTTAGCGAGTTTTCTTTAGTTATTATTATATATTCCTTCCTATCTATAGATTAAGGTTATAATAACGTCAGTCTTAATGCGGTCTAATCCTATTTTCCCGTTTGGAAGGTATTTAATATAGTATTATTCATTAAACAGCGTCTACTTGTTTTTCTAGTTATAGTATTTCTTTAGTACTATAAGGTGTACTAAGTTTAGGTTTATCTTCTATACTATAGTAATATACTTCTATTTAAGGTATCCTTTAGGCGTAAAGTATAAGAATTGTTTATTAATCTTGATTTTTCTATTATTAAAGTTATATCTATAGCTTATAGTATTAGCTTATCTATTCTTAGATCCTTTTCTATAGATAATAGTATAGTTAAATTCTATAAGATATTTAGTATAGCGTAATTATTATCTAGTAAGTTCTTAAGTAGTAGTAAAGTATATAATATTTTTATAGTCTATATAGACCTTAACTTAATACTTATTCCCTAGGAGATAGTATTAAAATTCCTTAAATAAGTTAATAATTACTAGGAATTCTTTATTATAAATAGGGTAATTGAGTTTAGCTCTATATATTTTATAAGAAAAGAAGGTAATAGGGTAAAGTATACTATTATTATCTTATTATCCAATCTAAGAACCCTATACATAGCTTAATAAGTCTGTTTTAAGTTTGATTTCTTGTTTAGGGTTAAAGGTTACTAGCACTAGTTCGCTTAGGATAATTTCCTTAATATCGCTAAATGCTTTCTTAGTAGCTATATCCTATCGAAAGTCTTCTCCTTTCTTTATAAATCTAGTAAGGGGTATAGTAAGTCTACTAAAGTTTTGAATGAATCTTTAGTAGTAGTTTGTAAACCTAAGGAAAGATTATACTTCCTTAACATTCTTTAGTCTAGGCTATTTACTAATTATAGCAATCTTCTTAAGGTCTATTCTAACCTAGTTATATAAGATTATATATCTAAGAAATTCTACTTCTTTAATATAGAAATAACTTTTCTCTAGTTTAACTAATAACTTATTATCTTATAGTACTTTTAGTACTTTATAGATATATTCTATATATTCTTCTTTAGTATTAGAGAAGATTAGGATATTATCTAGGTAGTATATTATAAAGATATCTAGGTATTCTTAAAGTATATAATTAATTATTTATTAAAATAAGGTAGGTATATTTATAAGTCTAAAAGGTATAATAAGGTATTTATAAAGTTTATACTTTATTCTAAAGGCAGTTTTCTATTTATCTCCTACTTATAATAGTTAGGTCTATCCTAGAGGTATAGGGTAGGTCTAGACATAGGGTATATAATCGAGTAGATCAGGATATTATAGTAAGCAATATAGGTCACGGTTTAGTAATAGTAGAATAGTCAATTCAATATAACTAAGTGTATTAATAGCTAAAGAGTATAAGGCTCTAGTCTAATATACTGAATGAATATAGTTATATACTCGGGTGTTTACATAGGATCGTGAGGCGCGTAGGATCATAGCGATCCAGGATCGTGACGATCTAGGATTATAGGCATGATCTATAGTAGCGCGCTCCTTACGTAATAGGAAGGAAAAAGTAGGTACGTTATAGTTCTGCTAGTTATAACCGCCTAGTCCTAACCTGGGCTATAACACGATGTTCCCCTCCTATTAGTTCTTGTCCTTAAGACTATATAAAATAGGCTAAGCCTATAACCCTTATTAGTAAGTAATATCCTTCCTTATCCTCCTTAACTATAATACTAACGAAATATTAAGTTATATAGAGAGGCAGTATTCTTATAAAACTATTAAAAAGCTATCTCTCGTAGTGAATATTAAGTTCGATAGGTCTCCTACTAATATACTATACATGTATTATTTTTATAATAAGAAATTGTGTATAATATCTAATGAGTCTGCTTATTATAGTGAGTGTGTTTATTAGGGATGAAATTATGATAGAACGCGCATAGCTTCTTCTCGTAAGAGCTCTTTTTCTGCTTTTCCTTAGGTTATATGTTAACATTTTCCGTAGGAAATTAGTTACTCTCCTAGGAAAAGAAGCTTAAGAGTAATAAGGAAAACGCTAGCAATACTCTTCTTAAGGTTTATACTCGAATAGCGAAGTTATAAGCTAAAATAGCTAAGGCTATAGGGAGGTTATCGCGGATTTAGAAAATTCGAGCATAAGTGTCTACTAAGCGTAGCGAGGCTATGCGTCGTGGTCTGTAGGGGCTTAAAGAGGAGGATGATTTGCTAGGGGCACTTAATGCGCATAAGTAGTGAGTGGTCTAAGACATTCAGTCTGTGGGCGTTCTTAATAAGATTGATTAGTCTGCTCTAGGTTTAGGGGATGATTTAGTTAATGTGAGCCTTTTAGTTAATCTTTCTTTACTTACTTCTAGCGTTATTAATAAAAGTCCTTTAGGAGGCATTATGTATAGGTAAGGTTTTTAGCTAGTTCTTACTAGTTATTGCTCTTAGGGTAGTCTTTCTATTTAATAAGATACTTAGTTTATTTATTTACTCTTTATGTGTCTAAAATTACTTTTACTATATATTCTTCTAGTCCTTTAACCTTAGTCTTATATTTATCGCTAAACTTAGTGTGAATTGTGTCTTTTGCTATCTTAAGAAGTGAGATATAGAAGACTAAGTAAAGTCTAACTTTTAGTAGTAAGTCTAACTAGTAGTTATTCTCTAAGACCTTTTCGATGATTTTATAAGGTTTAATAAACTTATAATCTAGTTTCTTATTTTATTATTTTATTTTGATGTTTTCTATTATAAGATAGATTATATTTTCCTCTTAGAAGGATAGTCTCTTTATCCTTTTTTAGTTATAGTATCTTTTTATCTAGTTTCTAATAAATTTGAGTTTAGTCTTTATTTCTTTATATAGATTTTTTAATTTTTCTAATATAAGGATAGCCTTAGGAATAATTAACCTATCTTAGCTTATTCTATAGGCATTAGGGTTAAATCTAAAATTAGTATATACTAGGGCGAGCTTTATGCTTTCATTCATAGCTATATTATAGCTTAACTATACAGTTAGTAGCTTCTTAACCTAGTCGTTCTATTTATAATTAATATAGTATTAAAGGTACTATTCTAGTATTTAGTTTATTCATTCTATCTAACTATCTATTTAAGGTTAGAAAGCTATAGTAAATTAATAGTTTAATCCTAGATAATCTATTAATAATTACTAAAACTTTAAAGTAAATAGAGGTCCTTAATTAGAAAGGATTTCTATAGGAAGTCTATAAATACTAATAATATTTTATAAAAAGATATAGATAAACTGCTCTATATTTATCAATTCTTAGTAGAGTATAAAATAAGAAAATTTCATAAGTTTATCTATAATAATAAGAATGCTATTATAAAGGGTTCCAGTTATAGGGTCCTCTAATAGGGGTAGTTTTATAATGAAATCTATAGTAATAGAGTCCTATAGTTGCTTAGCGATTAGTAGTAGTTATAATTCTCTATATGGCTTATAGTATTATGCCTTAGTTTTTATATAGAGATTATACTAGTTTATAACTTCTTTAATAATGTTTTTTATACTAGGAAATTAGTATGTTATTCTGACTTATTATAGGGTTTTATTAACTCCCTAATGTCTATATAGGGGATATTTATATATTTTCTATACTAGTTAATATTATAGTTCTATCTAGACTTATAGCTTATTTAATAATTTTTCTTCTAGGGGCTAATTATTATTAAATTATTATATCTAATTATAGAGGTTATTATAATTCGTAATGATATATATGCATCCTAGGGTTTTCTTTTTATTGAGTTTATTAAAGTATTTCCTATATCTTATAAGGATATTACTAGCGTTATACTTTAGATTTAAGCCTTTATAGTATTTTTCGAGGGTAGCGATTAGTTATTCCTTATCATTATTATGCATACCTTCTTCTGTATGGATTGCTTTTATAATAGCTTCTGTTTTAAGGTTATCTAGCTAGATCTTTCTATTAGGTAAGTATTTAATATATCCGTTTCCTTCGGACCTAACCTAAGAATTCTAATAAGTATAGTAACGTTTAAGCAGTTCTATATATTAGGGTTTTTACTAGATCCTTTATGCCTTAGTAATGTATCTCTGCTTAAGGTGCCCTTTAGGTATAAAGTGCAGAAGTTATTCTATAATCTTAATTTTCCCTTCGTTAAAGTCGCTTCTATAACTTATAGCGTTAGCTCGTCCATTCTTAGATCCTTTTCTATAGATAATAGTATAGTCGAATTCTAAAAGGTATTTAGCATATTATAGTTATCGTCTAGTAAGTTATTAAGTAGTAGTAAAGTAAGTAATGTTTTTATAGTCTATATAGACCTTAACTTAGTGTTTATTTCCTAGGAGGTAGTATTAGAATTCTTTAAATATATTAACTATTGTAAGGAATTCTTTATTATAGATAGGGTAGTTAAGCTTAGCTCTATGCATTTTATAAGAAAAGAAGGTAATAGGGTATAAGACTCTATTATTATCTCTTTATCTAATCTAAGCGCCTTATATAAAGTCTAATGAATCTGTCTTAAGCTTGATTTCTTATTCGGGATTAAAGGTTGCTAGAATAGGCTCGCTTAGGATAAGTTTCTTAATATTATTAAATGCTTTCTTAGTAGCTATATCCTATTTAAATACTTCTCCTTTCTTTATGAATCTAGTGAGTAGTATTATATAATTACTAAAGTCTTAGATGAATCTTTAGTAATAGTTTGCGAACCTAAGGAAAGATTGCACTTCCTTAACGTTCTTTAGTCTTAGCCATTCGCTAACTATAGCGATTTTCTTTAGATCTATCCTAACCTTATTATGAGAGATTATATATCCGAGAAATTCCACTTCCTTAATATAGAAATAACTTTTCTCTAGTTTAACTAATAATTAATTATCTTATAGTGCTTATAGTACCTTATGAATATGTTCTATGTATTCTTCTTTTAATTTAGAGAAGATTAGGATATTATCTAGATAGTATACTATGAATATATCTAGGTATTCTTATAATATATAGTTAATTATTTGCTAGAATAATGCTAGTGTATTTATAAGTCTAAAAGGCATAATAAGGTATTCGAAGAGTTTATATTTCATTCTAAAAGCGGTTTTCTATTTATATCCTAGCTAGATATAGATAAGGTTATACGCTCCTTTAAGATCTAATACTATAAAGACCTTTATCCTATAAAGTCTATCTTTAAGCTTAGTAATAAGTAGTAATAGCATTTAATCTTTAAGGGTAATTATATTTAACTATTTATAATCTATAATAAGTTAGAGCTTTCTATTCTTTTTAGGAATGAATATAACTAGATAACCTACTAAGGATATAGATTTCCTAATATATCCTTTCCTTAATATATTATTAAGGTAT
>JAZAVJ010000545.1:0-12774 GCA_037954315.1 Neonectria punicea | reverse complement strand
TTTAGGAATAGTAAGGTATTATGTATTTCCTTATTCTTAACTTTGCTATCTATTTTATTATTAGTTAAAGTTTAAGATCTCTTTCTATTATCCTTATTATTATTAGAGAGTATATTATTATTATTAATATATACTTAGCCTATTCTCTAGTTAATATATAGATTGAACTTCCTTAGCTATAGATAACTAAGAATAATATTATAATACTATAAGGGTATAATATTAAGATTAATGCCTTAATTCTTTCCTTTAATAAATACCTTTAAGTAATTAAGTTCTTAAGTAATAAGTCTATCTTTATATAAGAATTAGTTGCTCTTAAGGTTATGCACTATATAAGGTTATTCTTTATTCTTCTATAATAGCTTTAGCTTATTAACTATAATAGGGTTAATAAATAATACTTCTACTTTATAATCTACTAATATATTAAGCTATTCTCCCTTAATTTTTACTTTAATATTAAGTGTTTACTATAGTCCTATAGTTATTATTATACCTAGAGCTTTTCTTAGGGGTGGTTCTTACTTTATATTCCTACTTACTTATTGCTCTTCTATAGGTAGTATCTTATGTTTTTTATATTTTCCTTATAACTCTAGTTATTACTCTTTATATAGTTATTAGGGTACTAAGGTTTCTAGATATCCTTCTACTCCTTATTTTCCTATATATTATCTTTAGTATTATATTATTCCTTAACTTTAGCTTAAATATATACTTTATATTCCTAGTATATATAGTTCTTAGGGTCTAATAGTCCTTCTATATACTACTTAGGGTAGTATTTATTCTATACTTCTAAGTGAGTAGTTTAGTACTATAGTATAGGTTTAACTAAGATATAGTCTTATATTTCCTATTCTAAGTAGGAGTTATTAATAACTAATCTATAAATCTTAATAGGATAATAGTTATTTTTAGCTTTCTTACCTTTATATATTTTATAGTAATAGTAGTAATATAATATCTATAATAGTTTATTATATCCTAGCTTAATATAGTATAGTTAGGGGTTATCCCTAACTTTAAGTTATAGAATAATAAGGTCTATTCTAGCTATTCTTTATAATTATACTTTAATATATACTAGTTTACCTTCTTAAGTATCTTCTTATTTATAGTTAAGCTATTAGTATATATCTTTTTCTATTTTCTATACTAGTATACTATTCCTATTATATATATATATTTTCTACTATAGTTTCTTAATAGTTAGTATAATAGCTTATTTCTATTATATTTCTTAGTTTTCTACCTTATCTTCTAATAATATATTATTAATACTAGTTATTTTATAGCTATTATAGTTATTACTTAAGTATCCTTCTTAAGGTACCTAAATATTATTATCCCTAATAGGTAGTCTAAGCTATTATACTTATCTTACTTTATATCCTATATTAATACTAGGAATATTTATTTATTATATATAGAACTAGTATTAGATATAGTTATCCTCTTCTTATTATAGAGAGAGTAGCGCGCTTAGTTCTTTATCCTAAAGTCTTAGAGTTTCTAGTTAAGGTTATTAGTCTAGGATTTCTACTTTAACTATAGGTTATCTATAGCGCTCTCCCTTCTTAACTATTATAATAGTCTTACTAGTAGGGTTCTCTTAAGGCTTTCCTTCTAGGATAGGTTCCTAGGGTTAGAATTTTTCCCTTATTATACCCTTATCCCTTTAGTAATTATCTTATATACTATACTAAGGTTTCTCTATATAGATACTATCTTCTACTATTTTATATTATTAGGTATTAGGTAGAGGTCTAGTAGTAAAGTTACTAGTGCTTATAGTTTTATAGGCTCCTTTAGTTATAGCTACTATTTTTATATAAATAGTAGTCTATAGGTCTTTATACTAATAGTTAGTAGACTAAGTGTTCTTACCTTTAGGTATAGGCTTATATTTTTATCTAGTCTTAAGCTTTTAATACTTACTTTTAAAATATCCCTTATTCCTATAGTTCTAGTATATTACCTATAAGTAGTCTCTTTATATAACTCCTAATTCTATAGGGCCTAAACTTATTCTATAGGATATAAGTATATTATATTTCTTATTAGTATTAGTATTAAAATAAGGTTTATTTCTATAGTTTTATCTATAGGTTAGGTTCTTTATTTTTTATTATATAAACTATTAGTTATTAATTTAGACTACTCTACTAATATATTCTACTAAGGTTAATAGTCTATTATCCTTAAAGAGCTTATCTATCATAGCCCGGGTTAGGACTAGGCAATCACAACCAGCAGAACCACAACAGTACCCACTTTTCTCTTATTTACCAAAGGGAGCCATACGCAATAGACTAGTATTAGTAATCCACCCATAACTCTTATCAATAAGACTAATAGTCTTATTAATAAGCCTTATAATAGAACCACTAAGACTACTCTAGTTAGCTAGTATATAAATATAATTATTTAGCACTTCTATAAATAAATAGCCTCACTAGCTATTAACACACTTAGTTATATTAAATCTACTATTCTACTATTACTAAATTATAACCTATATTACTCACTATAATATCCTAATCTACTTAATTATATACCTCACGCCTAAACCTACCCTATACGCCCTTAGGTTAGACCTAACCGTCACATATTAATAGCTCTTATTCAGTATATTACCACGTTAACCTAAGCAATACCTACTGTCAGACATGTCTGCACCATACCCTACTACCAATCCAGCCACTAGGGGAAACCCACCACTAGCGTACACCACGCCTCTGAGCGCGGCCGAGATAGTGGCCGAGATAGTATAGCTCCGCACTCTTATTAACGGACTATAGGAGTAGGTACGCAGCGCATCTACTACCTTAGCTACTTTATCTATAGTAGAGCAACCTAGAGAAGCTAAGGACCTAGGGGAGAGCATTAAACCCCCTCTCCCTAAGCTATTTAATAGAGAATCGAAGGATATTATACCCTTCCTTACTAGGATAAAGGTATATTTTTAATTCTTCCTAATTAAGCTTACTATAAGAGAAATATAGGCCTTATTTACTAGTAGATATCTTAAAGGAAATGCTATAATATAGTTTAAACTAATTATATAGGACTTCCTTAAGAATAAAGAAGATATATATAATTAAGATATTATAAATATCTTCTTAGAATAGGATAATTTTAAAATAGTACTTAAAGATAATTTTAGAATAGTTAATAAGGAACGATAGGTAGCTACTAATATCTATAAAATCAGACAAACCTAGTCTATTACTGCTTATACTATTATATTTAGATAGATCTCTTTATACCTTAAATAGGATAATAATATCCTTATAGAAATCTTTTATAAAAGACTTAAGGAAGAAGTTAAGAATAAGCTATATAAAGCTAACTAACTAAATACCCTTATAGACTTTATTATTATAGCTATAAAAATCAATAAATAATAGTATAAAAGACATAAAAAGAAAGCGGCTACTAAAGGAAAGGGTAAGGATACTCCCTATAACCCCTACTACCTAGATAATTAAAACAACCACTACAATTCTCATAATAAGGGAGGAAAAGGGAAAAACACCTCCTACAGAACTTAGTCCAGCCCTATAGAACTTAGAACCGTATAATAAGATTACTTATAAGTAAAATGTTAGAACTATAGAAGGTTTAGACATTTCGAAAGTAAGTATTAAAAACCTAAGACTGGATAAAAGTATAAACCTATACCTAAAGGTAAGAATGTCCGATCTACTAACCACTAATATAATACCCTATAGACCGCTATCCATATGAAAATAGTAGCTATAACTAGAGGAGCCTATGAGATAATAGGCACTAGTAACCTTACTATCGAACCTCTACCTAGCACTTAATAATATAAGACCGTAGAGGATAGCATCTATATAGAGAAACCCTAGTATAGTATATAAGATAACTACTAATAGAATAAGGGCATAATAAAGGGAACATTCAGACCCTAGAAGCTAGTCCTAGAAGGAAGACCCTAGAAAGACACTACTAGGAAGGCCGTTGCAATAGTTAGGAAGGGAGAGCCCTATAGGCGATTTACGGTCAAAGTAGAAATCCCAGATTAACAACCTCGCCCAGAAACCCTAAGACTCTAGGACGAAGAATTAGGCACATAACTCTCTCTACAATAAGAAGAAGACGATCGCATTCAACGCTAGTTCTATATACGATAAGAAAACATCCCTAGCCTTAACGCAGGATACAAAGCCAAACAAGCACAATAGCTTAGGCTACCCATTGGAAATAATAACATTTAGGCACCTAAAGAAGGATACCTAAGCGATAGCTACGATAACTATAAAACAACTAGCGTCGATAATACATTGTTAGAAGATAAGGTAGAAAAATAAGAAATGCAATAGAAATAAGCTATTATACTAACTATCGAAAAACTATAGTAGAAAATACATATGTATAATGAAAATAGTATACTAATCTAGAAGATAAAAGAAGAGATATACTAATAACTTATCTATAAACGAGAGGATACCCGCGAAAGTGAGCTAGTACACATTAAAGCCAAGCTAAGAAGGGTAGCTAGGACCGATCTAGTTATCCCACGACTCGAAATTAGCAACGACCTAAGACTATACTATACAGTACTAAGATATAACGAACTATTATAGATATCTTATTACTACCACTAATACAAAACTCATAAAGGCAAGAAAGCTAAGAATAACTATTATCCTACTAAGATCCCTAGGCTAATCCTTAATAACCCCTACTTAGAATAGGAAACATAAGACTATATTTTAGTCAAACCGACACTATAGCACTAAGTCGCACGACTAGAGGTATAAGATAAATACTACCCTAGGTTATGTATAGAAGGGCTATTAGACCTAAAGAATTATGCATACTAGGAATGTAGAGTGTATATCTAGGCTAAGGTTAAAGAATAGCATAACGCTAGGGATAGTACGCATAATAAAAGCATAAAAAACAAGCAATACTACCTATAGGAGAGCAATAGGCAAGTAATATAAGGGAGGATAAATAACCCCTATAAAAAGCTCTATATATAACAAAATTAGTAATAAAACGAATAATACTTAAGCTATAAGTATAAGTTAGGGATGAATAGCTTACTGCGTTAGTAGATAGTAGAGCTAAAACCTTATATATTAACCCTAGAATAGTTAATAGGTTAAGGCTACTATAGAAAGACAAATCGGACCTATATATAGTATATAATCTTAAAGGAGATATATTTTCTTATGATTAAGAATAGGTAATATAATAAATTAATTACTTAAAGGTTCTTATTAATAGACGAAATTAAGATATTACCCTTAACATTCTACTAATATCCTAATATAATATTATCTTAGGGTATCTATAGCTAAGGAAATTCAACCTATATATTAACTAGAGAACTAGCTAGGTACTAATCGACCCTAATAAAGTACTTTATAGTAATAATAAAAATAACTTAATAGATAAAAGGAGATCTTAAACCTTAACTCCTAAAGAGATAGAGAGTAAGGACATGCCTAAGGATATAATAAATACCTTAGCACCCCTAAAGGGAACATAACATAAGCACTAGAAAGGCAAGAAAATATAGCTTAAACGTATAATTAGATACCTTTAATAATAGTTTATATAGATAAATAAAGACCTTGAGGAATATAAGAAAATGCCTAAAGAAGAATAACTTAAGAATATACTAGTATAGTACTATATCTATGAAAAGCTCTTTATAGAAGAACTTAAGATAGGACTACCTAAATTTAGTTAATAGGATTATAAAATTATACTAAAAGATAGAATATTACCTATGTTTTATAAAATATTTAACCTTAATAAGAAGCAACTCAATATGCTAAAGGAGTATATTAAAGATATACTATAGAAAGGATATATTAGGATTTCTAAGTTATTAGCTAGATATCTAGTTATATTTATTCCTAAAAAGAATAGTAAGCTCTAACTTATTATAGACTATAGACAATTAAATAATATTATGCTTAAAGATCAAACCCTATTACCCCTTATTATAGAGCTTAAGGACTAACTCTATAGTAAGAAGGTATTTATAGCACTAGACCTAAAGGGAGTATATAATCTTATCCATATTAAAGAAGGATACGAATAGAAAACTACTTTTCGAACTAAGTTCAGACTTTATAAATATCTTATTATACCCTTTAGACTCATGAATGCACTAGCTATATTTTAATAAATAATTAATAATATACTATAAGAGTATTTAGATATATTTATTATATACTACCTAAATAATATCTTAATCTTCTCTAACTTAGAAGAAGAATATATAGAATATATCTATAAGGTATTATAAACGCTCTAAGATATAAACCTATTAGTTAAACTAGAAAAAAGTAACTTCTATACCTTAGAAGTAAAGTTCCTTAAATATATTATCTTATATAATAAGATTAGGATAGATCTAAAGAAAATCACTACTATTAGTAAGTAGAAAAAACTAGAGAATATTAAGGAAGTATAAGCCTTCCTTAGATTTACTAATTACTACTAGAGATTTATTAAAAACTTTAGTAGCTATATTATACTACTTACTAAACTTACTAAGAAAGGAATAGAATTCCGGATAGATACTACTATAATAAGAGCATTTAATAATATTAAGAAACTTATCTTAAGTAAGCTAGTATTAGCAACCTTTAACCCTAAATAAGAAATCGAACTTAAGATAGATATATTAGACTTTATATAGAGCGCTTAGATTAGATAAAGAGATAATAATAGACTATTATACCCTATTGCTTTCTTCTCTTATAAGATATATAGCGCTAAACTTAATTACCCTATCTATAATAAAGAATTCCTCGCAATTATTAACTTATTTAAGGAATTTTAATACTACCTCCTAGGAAATAAGCATAAGATTAAGGTCTATATAGACTATAAGAATATCTTATACTTTATAATTATATAAGAACTTAGCGGATAATAATTACGATATACTAAGTACCTCTTAGAATTCGATTATATAATTATCTATAAGAAAGGATTAGAAAATAGATAAGCTAATACTATTAGTTAATAAAGTAACTTTAATACTAATAAGCCTAAGATAAATAAACAAATCCTTAACTTTAATACTAAAGGATACCTTAAATAGAAGTATATTATAGCTATACGAAAAATACTACCTTAACCTAAATACTTAGCCCTAATCTATAGGGATAGACCTACATAAGACTTTATAGATTAGGCTTATAGATATATTAAAGAAATTAAGTATTAGGATAGATATATTATTATCCCTTACTACTACTAGTACTAGATAGTGCAAGAACTGCATAAAGTAAGACCCTACGATAGAAGTACTAATACACTATACTAGCTTATTACTAGAACCTATAATATATATAGACTCTAGAAAGCACTTTAGTATATAATTAATAATTGCTTAGAATGCTTAGAAAGGGACTATAACTAGGATTAAGTTACTAGCGCTATAATTACTACTAAATAAAAAAAGTAAACCTTAGGAAATACCTATATTATTATAAATACTAATAAACTTTATAAAAGGATATAATAGTATAATAATAAACTATCCCTAGATAAAAAAACAGATATACTATAAGTTCCTAGAGAATTATAATACTAACTTATATAGGAAATATATAAACACCCCTTATATAGATATTAGGGAATTAATAAAACCCTAAAATAAGTCAAAACGATATACTAATTTCCTAGCATAAAAAACATCATTAAAGAAGTCACGAATTAATATAACCTCTACGCAAAAACTAGGGCTTAATGCTATAAGCTATATAGAGAACTATAACCCCTACTAATCGCTAAGCAACTATAAGACTCTATTACTATAGATTTTATTATAAAACTACCCCTATTAGAGGACCCCATAACTAGAACCCTCTATAATAGTATTCTTATTATTATAGATAGACTTATGAAATTTTCCTATTTTATACTATACTAGGAATCGATAGATATAGAGCAGTTTACCTATATCTTCTTATAAAACATTATTAGTATTTATAGACTTCCTATAGAAATTCTCTCTAATTAAGGATCCCTATTTACTTTAAAATTTTAGTAAAGTTTAATAGACTATATAAGATTAAACTACTAACTCTTTATAGCTTTCTAACTATAGACTAATAGCTAGATAGAATAGATAAACTAAGTACTAGAATAGTACCTATGATACTATATTAACTATAAATAAAACGATTAGGTTAAGAAGCTCCTAATTGTATAGCTAAGCTATAATACCTCTACTTATAAGAGTATAAAGCTTACTCTAATATATACTAACTTTAGCTTTACCCTTAATGCCTATAGAGTAAACTAAGGTAGATTAGCTATCCCTAAAGCCATCCTTATATTAGAAAAATTAAAAAATCTACATAAAGAAATAAAAACTAAACTCAAATTTATTAGAAACTAGATAAAAAAATACTATAACCTAAAAAGGATAAAGGGACTATCCTTCTAGGAAGGAGATATAGTTTATCTTATAATAAAAAACATTAAAATAAAATAATAAAATAAGAAACTAGACTATAAGTTTATTAGACCTTATAAAATTATCGAAAAAATCTTAGAAAATAACTACTAGTTAGACTTACTACTAAAAGTTAGACTTTACCTAGTCTTCTATATCTCACTCCTTAAGATAGTAAAAGACATAATCTACGCTAAGCTTAATAATAAACATAAGACTAAGGTTAAAGGACTAGAAGAATATATAGTAAAAGCAATTTTAGATATATAGAGAGTGAATAAATAAACTAAGTATCTTATTAAATAGAAAGACTACCCTAAGAGTAATAATTAATAAGAGCTAGCTAAGAACCTTACCTATATATAATACCTCTTAAAGAACTTTCACTAATAACACTAAAAGTAAGCAAGGAAAGATCATTAAAACTAAGGGAGCTCTAGTTAATAAGGTTAGAATAAACTAGAGACTATACCTTAATCACAGCCTCTAAGTTAGTACGTTCTACCGTATCTAACTTATCTAAAGAGCAAGCACCACAATAGACCAACTCCTCACCATAAGAAATCACCTAGTTACGCTACTTTCGTAAGTAAGCCAAATAATCCAGACTATCCGCAATCTCCTTTTACACAACCTTAAGAGCCTTATAGAACTTCAGAAGGGACACCTCTTTAGCCTCCTCTTCACGCTTAATATAACACTTCTCTACGATAATTCGGGTTACTACCCTATTATTAGCCTGGAAAGTACGAAAGTACGCATACCTAATACCTACTGACTACCACGGAAACCCCTAACGTATTATAAGCTCGACCCTAATGGATACACTCTAGATAACGGTTCGATATTATCATGACCTAATACCGAAACCCCTTTAATGAGCAAAAAGAATAAGGCATAATGTCGTAGCTAAATTCTTTAATAAGTAAAATTTGGGCGTGGCGGGACTCGGTGGAATTCTTCTTCTTCTTAATAGATGATTTCTTAGAAATATAGCTAGACATTATGTTAGCATTTCGGAAGGAATAAGGAACAAGGTCACGAACAAACCAACATCTTTAAGGGCTACGGTTTTATGTATAGGTCTTAAGGATAAGACTATTAGAGGGGAGATATCGTATCACAGCCCAGGTTGGGACCAGGCGGTCATAACCAGCAGAACCACGACAGTACCCACTTTTCTCTTATTTGCTAAAGGGGGCTATACGCGATGGACTAGTATTAGTAATCCACCCATAACTCTTATTAATAAGACTAATAGTCTTATTAATAAGCCTTACGATAGAACCACTAAGACTACTCTAGTCAGCTAGTATATAAACACAATCATTTAGCACTTCCATAGATAGATAGCCTCACTAGCTATTAACACACTTAGTTATATTGAATCTACTATTCTACTATTACTAGACCGTGACCTATATTGCTCACTATAACATCCTAATCCACTCGATTATACACCTCACGCCCAGACCTACCCTATACGCCCTTAGGTTAGACCCGACCGTTACATTATCTTAGACTATTTCTTTAAGTTTATTAAAGAAGAAGGATATTAGTATATCTTAATCCTATGCTAATTTAAAGGCTACTTATTAGAACTCTATAGTATATTCTTATAATAGTCAGGTCTAACCTAAGGGCGTATAGGGTAGGTCCGGGCGTGAGGTATATAATCGAGTGGATCAGGACATCGTAGTAAGTAATGTAGGTTATAGTTTAGTAATGGTAGAATAGTAGATTCAATATAACTAAGTATATTAATAGCTAAAGAGCTTAAGGCTCTCATCTAATATACTAAATGAATGTGATTATATACTATGCTAGGATTACTAGGTTACGGTGGTGATCTAAGTGATCCGTAGTCCTAGATCACGATGAGGTTATAGCGATCCCTCTATGATTAGTAGTTAGGGAGAGATCACTAGGTTATAGTAGTGATCTAGGTAATCCTTTTGTGATAGGTGAGAAAAGTGGGTACGTTATGGTTCTGCCGGTTGCGACCGCCTAGTCCTAACCCGGCCCGTGATATAATATCTCCCCTCTATAAGTTCTTATCCCTAAGACCTATTAATAGGCCCAGTCGGAATTTCTCGTGAGTGCTCCTAACTTAGTCTTGTAATCTTTTTCGCTACTAACCATAATGTTAGGTCGTGTTTCTAAATCCTCTAAGACCGTTCAGCGATCCGTTTTTGCGCGAACTATCGAAACCGAGGGTAACGTAGTTATGCCTTATTCCTATTGTTTTAAGGCGCAATAGGTGTATTATATGTCTGATAAATCCTTACGTTATGGGGAATGCATCCGATATAGCTATTCTTATAATGGTTTAAACGTTGCGATTTTTCTATTTATCTCCTGAGTGTCCTAGTCTTTGTTAGTTCTCGCTAATGTTTATAGTACTTATACTATAGAAGCTTAGTAGAAGGTTAAAGCCAATATTAAAGTAGCGGAGTGTGCTCTAGTGGAGACATTAGCCTGTTTGGCCTATCTTTATAAATAAAAGAAATTATTAAAAGATCGTGATTTATCCCTATTTTCTCACGGTATATAGGAGCTAGATAAGGTAGATAGGGTTTAGTCCTAAGAGGAGGCTATTTTGGCGGAGTAGTGTGAAGTGAGGGAAGTGTAGGGTGCTAGCACTATTAACTTACTGGATTGGTCTGCTATTTTAGGGTCCTCTTTACCTAATTTTAGCATTATTAATAGAAGTTCTTTAAGAGGCGTTAAGTATAGGTAAGGTTTTTAGCTAGTTCCTACTAATTATTACTCTTAGGGTAGTCTTTCTATTTAATAAGGTACTTAGTTTGCTTATTTATAATTCTTTTATTAAGAATTGCTTCTATTATATACTCTTTTAGTCCTTTAACCTTAGTTTTATATTTATTACTAGTCTTAGTATAAACTATATCTTTTGCTATCTTAAGGAGTAAGGTATGGAAAACCAGGTAAAGTCTAACTTTTAGTAGTAAGTCTAACTAGTAATTGTTTTCTAAGATTTTTTTAATGATTTTATAAGGTCTAATAAACTTATAGTCTAGTTTCTTATTTTATCATTTTATTTTAATATTTTTTATTATAAGATAGACTATATCTCCCTCTTAGAAGGATAGTCCCTTTATTCTTTTTTAGTTATAGTATTTTTTTATCTAGTTCCTAATGAATTTGAGTTCAATCTTTATTTCTTTATATAGATTTTTTAGTTTTTCTATTATAAGGATAGCTTTAAAGATAATTAATCCTTCTCAGCTTATTCTATAGGCATTAGGAGTAAACCTAAAGTTAGCGTATATTAAGGTAAGCTTCATACTTTTATAAACAGAGGTATTATAGCTTAGCTATACGGTTAGGAGCTTCTTAACCTAATCGTTTTATTTATAGTTAATATAGTATTATAAGTACTATTCTAGTACTTAGTTTATTCGTTCTATCTAGCCGTTAGTTTATAGTCAGAAAGCTATAGAGAGTTAGTAATTTAATCCTATATAGTCTATTAAACTTTACTAAAACTTTAAAGTAAATAGGGATCCTTAGTTAGAGAGAATCTCTATAGGAAGTCTATAGATACTAATAATATTTTATAAGAAGATATAGGCAAACTGCTCTATATCTATCGATTCCTAGTATAGTATAAAATAGGAAAATTTTATAAGTCTATCCATAATAATAAGAATACTATTATAAAGGGTTCTAATCGCGGGGTCCTTTAATAAGGGTAGTTTCATAATAAAATCTATAGTAATAGAGTCCTATAGTCGCTTAGTAACTAGTAAGGGTTATAGTTCTCTATATAGTCTATAGTATTAAGCCCTAGTTTTTGTATAGAGGTCGCATTAATTTATAACTTCTTTAATAATATTCTTTATACTAGGAAATTAGTATATTATTCTAACTTATTCTAGGGTTCTATTAACTCTTTAATATTTATATAGGGGATGTTTATATATTTCTTATATAAGTTAGTATTATAGTTCTTTAAGAACTTATAGTTTATCTATTCTTTTATCTAGGGATAATTCATTATTATACTATTATATTCTTTTGTAGAGTTTATTAGTATTTATAATAATATAGGTATTTCTTAAGGTTTGCTTTTTTCGTTTAGTAGTAATTATAGTACTAGTAACTTAATCCTAATTATAGTCTTATTCTAAGTATTCTAAGTAGTTATCGATTATATACTAGAGTGCTTTCTAAAGTCTATATATATTATATATTTTAGCAATAAGCTAGTATAGTATATTAGTACTTCTATTATAGGATCCTACTTTATATAGTTCTTATACTATTTAGTACTAGTAATAGTA